>JACEEZ010002034.1:86505-134005 GCA_016584305.1 Chionoecetes opilio | reverse complement strand
TTGGGCCGAAGGCCCACCAAAAGCCCTCCGCAGGAGCTAGCCAAAAAGTCCGCTTTTCGGCTGGTAAAATATATATATATATATATATATATATATATATATATATATATATATATATATATATATATATATATATATATATATGGTGTGGTGTGTGTGTGTCAGTCACCCATGGTCTGGTCCACGCGAGCTGGCTCGCGATCACCCCGGTGCGAGCTTGGAGCTCATTATTACCGATCTTTGGGCAATACTGGGACCTCACACACCACATCCCCTTGCTCAAGAGGGACAGTAAACACCCGAATTTCTCAGTGGAAAAATCACCCGGAATGAGCGGGGTCGGGGATCCTGCGCCGGACCACAAATGATGCCAGACGCCCTAACCCACTGAGCTGTTCAGGCGGTTGTGTGTGTGTGTAGTGGGGGGGGGGGGGGGGGGGTGGTGGGGGTGGGGGGGGGGGCTGTTAGTAATAATGATAATATTAACAATGCCAATATTGGGTACAATAATATGCTTGAATAATGATATTAATAAATAAAATTATAATCAGAATAATATTAGGTAAATAAACATAATGATAACAACAAACAGATTGAAAATAATATTAATAATAATAATAATACTGAAAACAACAATATTAATTATAATAACGATAGTAATACTAATATCTATAAAACTAATAATATAAATGCCAATAATTACAAAATCGATGTTATTAATAATTACAATAGTATTTATTATAATAATAACAATAAAAATAATAATAATAATAAAAATAGTAATAATAACAACAATAATAATGACAATTGATAATATAATGCTCACATTAATAACTACAAAGTCATATATGACAAGTATTTCATTGCCCGAGGCAATTCGCCTCGCGGATTGATTCGGGTTTAATTCCTGCCTCTGGGAATGTAAGACTTCTCATATTTGACTTTATTTGTCGTAAGCCTTGACCGGATAGATTTTACGCTGCCCCCACCGAGAGAGGTCGGGTACAGGCTGGTAACTGGTAGACAGTCACCCGAAGGCGGGTGACTGTCTACTTTTGCACCTTTATGTGGCGAGGTATGCAATTTCTGCCTCTGCCAATGAAATAATAACTATAATGATAATTGAAACAATCAAATTACAAATGGAGAAAAAGATGAAGTGAATCCAGGAAAAACAGCAGATAAAAATAAAAGGAGAACAAAAAATGTGAATGAAATAAAAGCTGGTTTCCACAAGATAGCGTTGAAGAAAATTAGGTTTTATATATATGACGAAAAAAATATTTGACACGGACGAGTAAAAGAACTTTACGATGAACAATCTGATAATCATAATGCAATTGGCCTCAAAGCCAGGCATGATTACATATATTATGCAATGGGGTGCGAGTAGTAGATACAGCAGCAGGCTGCGGCGCGATGAGCCAGTCATGATTGAAGGGAAGGCAGAAGACGGATGCCTGAAGGTGGCAGCGCTATCAGTGAGTATCATAAGCCTAAGTGCAAGTGCAACACAAGTACTATCAGCAAACTTTACATTTAATGCTGTTCGACGATATCTTATTAACGATGGAAACCATGTACTAATATATTCCATATTTCAATCATGAGCCATTGGAGTTTCGCAGTGCGCTAAAAATCGGGATTTTTTTAGATAATTTTTTGAAATCATGTCAATGGTAATCTACGAAATATATTTAATTTCTATATTGAAAACTCGGCGAAAAAATATACTGTTCTCACTCCGTCACTCATTGATTATATATCTTATTGGACAATACTTGGATAGATATATTACTAACCAATGATATCACTTCTTGGGACGTTCTTAGAACATTTTTCGACTCTCCTTCCTATCTAGTCATGAATATAATAACTCATCAAAATTATCTTTATTGCAGTATATATATTAATATATATATATATATATATATATATATATATATATATATATATATATATATATATTATTATATATATATATATATATATATATATATATATATATATATATATATATATATATACATATATACATATATATATGTATATATATATATATATATATATATATATATATATATATATATATATATATATATAATAATATACTTTTTTATACAGTATATATATATTATATATATATATATATATAGAACATAAAAACATAATAAAATGTGGAAGCTAAAAGAGGCCGTGAGACCTACACGAGGTAGTTCCTGTTACTTAACACTACTTACATCCACCTTTCATCCCCATCGATGAATTTATCTAACCTTCCTTTAAAGCTCTCTAATGATTCCGCACTAACTACCTGTCTACTGATTCCATTCCAATCATTTACCACCCTATTTGTGAACCAGCTTTTCCCTATTTCTTGTTTAAATCTACGCTTTTCCAGCTTGAATCCGTTACTTCTTGTTCTACCCTGGTTAATTGCCGTAAGAACTTTTCCTACCTCTCCTTTATTAAATCCCTTTATCCACTTAAAAACTTCTATCAGATCGCCCCTTGCTCTGCGTCTCTCGAGTGAGGGTAAATTTAATAGCTTCAATCTCTTCTCATAACTAAAGTTACGCATCCCTTGAATCATTTTGGTCATCCTTCTCTGCACTGATTCTAACAAGGCTATATCTATCCTGTAATATGGAGACCAAAACTGAACCGCATAGTCTAGGTGAGCTCTGACTAGAGCCAAATAAAGCTTTAGAATAACCTCCGCACTTCTACTTTTAACACTTCTGGTAATGAATCCTAACACGCTATTAGCTATATTTCTAGCCTCAATATATTGTTTCCTAGGTCGGAGGTCGGAGCTCACCATCACTGCCAGATCTTTCTCACGTTCTGATCTGTTCAGCTATACATTGCGTATGGTGTATCTATTACCAGGGTTTTTAAAGAATGACAACAGTGTGCTTGCGACAAAATCAATCACTCATTCTTATTTTAATATCTTATCATAAAAGTTTGAATCAAATAAGGGAGGTTGCGGCGTGTAATTAAGGATAATATAATCGTCACAGCTATATATATTGCTTTATATGCATTGAAACATTGTTTACAGCAAAACAGCTGGAAATAAAGACTGGAATGTGTGACTTGATACAACATCAACAACTTCACACACCTCACTCTTACCCGATTTGTTGACAATACCATTGGATATTAAGAAAAACTGAGACCACTATCATCTTCCTGAGGAAATTTTGCATCGCAAAGTTTATGTTTTAGCAATAGATGAGATGTGAGATTTCCAGTTCAGATTTTCAGTAAAGGATAGTCCAAGAATGTTCATTGTAGAAAAAGGAGATCGTTGAGTGTCATTGAAGAAGAGGGGATAGTTATCTGGTAGGTTTTGTCGAGTAGATAGGAGAAGAAAAGGGTTTTTTTAAGCAATTGAACAAAACAAGGTTTGCTTTGACCCAATCATAAATTATAGAAAGATCAGAAGTTAGGCGCTCGGTGGCATCTCTCCGTGAATCACTTAGTTCCTGTTGAGTTGGACGTCTAATAAACGACGTTGAAAAATGCAGGGTAGAATCATCAGCGTAGGAGTGGATAGGGCTTTGAGTTAGAGTTAGAAGATCATTAATGAATAATAGAAAGAGAGTGGGTGATAAGACAGAACCTGGGGAACACCACTATTGATAGATTTAGGAGAAGAACAATGTCCGTCTACAGTAACTGCAATAGAACGGTTTGAATGGAAACTTAAGATGAAGGTACAGAGATAAGGATAGAAACCGAATGAGGGTAGTTTGGAAATTTAAGATTTGTGCCAGACTCTATCAAAAGCTTTTGATATGTCAAGGGCAACAGCAAACGTTTCACCGAAACCCCTAAAGGAGGATGACCATGATTCAGTTAGGAAAGCTAGAAGATCGGCAGTAGATCACCCTTTACGGAAACCGTACTGACGATCAGATAGAAGATTGTGAGCAGATTTATGATTAAGAATTTTCTTATTAAGTATATATATAAAAGCTTTAGAAAGGTAGGAAGTCAAAGCTTTAGGACCGTAGTCTGAAGGATTATAACGGTCACCCTTCTTAGAAACAGGTATGATGTGAGCAAGCTTCCAGCAAGAAGGAAAGGTGGAAGTAGATAGACAAAGACGGAAAAGTTTGACCAGGCAAGGTGCAAGCACAGAAGCACAGTTTTTGAGAACAATAGGAGAGACTCCGTCAGGACCGTAAGCCTTCCGAGGATCTAGGCCAGAAAGGGCAAAGAAAACCATTTTACGAAGGATCTTAATTAATAACAGGCATAATAGAGTCAGAGGGTGGAGGGGAAGGAGGAACAAGCCCTTCATCAATCAGAGTGGAATTTTTAGCAAAGGTTTGAGCGAAGAGTTCAGCTTTAGAAATCAGGGATGTCAATTTTCTGCGGATTCGCGGATTTCCGAGTATTTTATTGCCAGCTGGGTCATTTCTGTGAATCGTGTAGATTCGGGTAAAAAAATTTTTTTGGGGGGGTGTACATAGTTGCCTAGCCCACAGCCGAACCTGACCCTGGCCACTGATCCAGCACAGACCATAAACCATTTTTTGGCTGCCTAGCGGGAAGTTAATACTAGGCTGCCGATATCTCCTGCTACAAGTTTGCTCAGGAGGCAGGATGTTGGGGGTGGAATACAGCAGCCCACAGCCAGTATGTTGGGGGTGGATTACAGCAGAAACAGCCAGGTGAGATAGCTCTGGTGATCCAGGGGTCTGGTATCGATTGGCACACTGCCCTCACTGTGTCAAGTTTGCAGGCTCCAGGCCTGGAGAGTTCAATGCAGGGATGCCACAGCAGGAGGCAAGCCAGATTGGCCAGAGGGTATATACTCAATATAGTATGGCCAGAGATATATACATATACACAAATTGTGGACACAAAAACAGACAAAATTGAGACCAGAAATTATTATAGATATAACCAAGGACCTCTCAGAAGCTCTCTCAGAGCATGAAATTTACAAAAAAATCTCGGGGGGCTTACAGCGCCCCCCGAACCCCCAGCTGGGAGGTTTCCTCGCTACGGTCGGTCAACGTCGCTGCGCTCGGATGAGTTGGTCGCCCTATTATTTTATTTCAGAGGTTTTTTTCTTTTCTTGTTGACATCCCTGAGAAATAGATGAGACAGCTGTGGAACCATCTGGGTGAAACATAGGAGGGAAAGATGAAGAAAAATTGTTAGAGATGTTATTAGCTAGATGCCCGAAGTCACAAGAGGAATTCGATTCAGAAAGATTTTGACATTTTCTATGAATTAAGGAGTTTTTAGTAAGTTGAAGTAAAGATTTGGCATGATTACGGGCAGAAATACAAAGGGCATGAGTTTCAGGAGATGGATGGCTACGGTACCGTCTGTGATCCGCCTCTCTATCTTGGACAGCATGAGAACAAGCAGAGTTAAACCAAGGTTGATGGGCTTTAGGATTAGAGAAAGTATGTGGAATGTACGCCTCCATGACAGAGACAATGACCTCAGTTATGCGCTCTGCACAAAGAGATGGGTCTCTGACATGGAAGCAGTAATCACTCCAAATAAAATCAGAGTAGTACTGCATTAGGTCTTCCCCCTTAGCTGAGTTGAAATGCCAGAAGCACCTCCGCTTAGGTGAGTCCCGAGGCGGCACCGGAGCGATAGGATAGGTTACAGAAATACGACTGTGATGGGAGGAACCCAACGGAGAGATTAGTTTCACAGAGTAAGCAGAAGGGTTAGTAGTTAGGAAAAGATAAATTATGTTGGGAGTGTCACCAAGGCGGTCAGGTAATAAAATATATATATATATAATATAATATATATATATATTATATATATATATATAATATATATATATATATATATATATATAATAGTATCTATATATTATATATATATTATATATATATATATATATATATATATATATATATATATATATATATATATATAGTAGGGTGTCCCAAAATGCAAAGTTTTGAAATGTTGCACGCTCGTATGTTATTCCGGTTTTCTCATAGTAAAACAGTATTGCGTTGAAATTTTGGGCGAATTGAGTAATATTTAGGGGTCCCGACAAAGTGAACATTTAAGTGACGTGACTCGAATATCAGGATTTTTCTAAATTTCCACTTTTTTTCTCCCTCAGGTTATCAACATGGCAACAAGAGCCGCTAGTAATCTTTGGCTGATCGACAAGGCTCCAATCGATGAAATCACCGGAGCCCGGCTACCATCGAAGGAGCCGGTCCTCCTCCGCTACTACCACCACCACCGGGAGATGGGGAAGACGGCTAAGGAAGCCCTAAGCGGGAGCAGGAAGGCGGTGGTGGAGGTGGTTCTCCCCTTCTGGTCGCGCGCCGGGATTCCGACAACTACAGTAATACACGCCAGCACGAAGCTGTCAAAGCTGGTAAAGGCGTACAATGACCTCAAGAAGAACAAGAACAAAGACAGGCCGAAACATCGTATGGATGAGGAGATTTTCAAAGGAGACCTCCAAGAAATCTTCGACCTCGCACACTCCTCCTCTCTCCAACGGGCAGACGTGAAGGACGAGGACAAGGAGTTCCTACGGAGTCAGAGAGAAGACAGAGGGGAATCATCCATGGCTGGAATTGACTTCGTGACAGCGAATAAGGTGGAGAAGAAGAAGCAGGTTCGAGCGCGGAACTTTTTCGAATCAAGCAGCTCCCGGGAACGTGAAGACCCAGCGACATTGCCCAGGGCTGACTGACTGAAAGGGCCGAAATCCCAAGGCCAAAAGCAGTAGCAGAGCAGCAAGTCCTGTGCGACGACCGTCATCAACGGCTCGTGGATCCCGAAGCCAGAGGAAAAAAACTCAAACAGTATGCCATCGAATCTCACGGTGAAGGATCTAACCTCATTTCAACTTGGGACGAGAGAAGTCGTTGTCGGTGCGGCAAAGCAACGTCAATGTTCGCAGCTTACCGCTCAAGTTCTTGGATATGGACATTGGGGAGTAATGGCCTGGTCTCCCCCCCCGAGAGAGCACGGGTCCATCGAACAACGAATTGCAGGGAGAGAGCAAAGCCGCGAGAAGATCGTGGGAACTGCGGGGAAACCAGGAGATACTTGACGAGTGTTGGTCCTGCATTGGGGACGGAAACTCCTCCCGTCCCTCTCTGGAGGATACGGAGGACCGCATCGCCGTCGTCCCTCACAGGGGAAGATGACGGCCGAGTTCCTTCTTGGGGTCCCGGGCAAGTCCAGATCGACTATGGCAGAAGAAACGTTTGGCTGCAGTGGTCTTGTAGGAGGTGGACGAACGCGGCGCCGTCAGGACCAGAGGATCATCGCCTTCTTCCTGGTTTTCGACCCACGGCTTCGAACACTGGGACATGGTGCAAGGTGTGCTTGCATTTCGGATGAAGCAAGAACTCGGACCGAAGCTTGCTTTGGTGGCCTGCCGCCATCATGTCCACGAGGTGATCCTCAAGGATGTCTTCCCCCCCCCCCAAAAGCCAGCCTTAGGCTCTTCCTCTGGTCCTGACCATTGTTTGAATCTTCAAACGACTCCGTGATCGATGGTCCTTCCGTGGATTCCTCGCAAGAGAGAGACGGTATGGGAAACATCGGAGGACCTCGTAGAAGTCGTTTGCCATCAATGGACATTGCCAGGCAAGATGAAAGGACGACCGCATTGGCCTTCCTGAAGGAGGCTCTGATGTCGAAAGAACCATCCCAGGGAGGGACTATATGAAGAAATTTCCGTCCTCTCCTACCTGTTCCTCGTGCGTGAAGGTCCAGCCAAACCATTCTGCCGTCCTGGAGCTCTCCATCAAGCCGGGTGGATGGCCAAGGCACATCTACTGCCTCAAGCTTCAGATGCTGAATCCAGCTAGTTCGCTGACTGGTGAGGAGAAGGCCGGAGTGGAAAACGAAGTGGCCCTCTCGTTGCTCTGGTGTTACTGCAAAGGCAATGGCATGAGGCACCGATCTCTGTGAAAGCTCCGTTGAACGACGTTGCTGTTCCTCGAGGATCCTCAAGACATACCCTGACCAAACCGTTGCCAGGGTCCAGCAGAACAACCCTGCGACGCCACCTTGTGGTACGTTTCCGAGGAAAAATGCGGGACTGGCCTCTTGACTCAAAGGAGTTGATGTGGAGTAGAAGAAGCAGATATGGGATCAAGGCATTGGACAAGTCCGCCTCGAAAGAAGGAACTCAAGCGGATTGGAGGGAAAAAAAGATGACGATGTTCTTCCTCCCTTTCGTCCTTCGTCACTTCGAAAGACACGGTCCTTCTTTCAGAAACTCGACGCAGACGAGGGCTTCCTGGCCAAAGGACAACCCGGCATTGTGGGAGGAGATTCAAGGACGCGCGGAGAAAACGGGCACTTGGCCTCCGATGTGGTCAACGCGATGCCGCGAGCGGGGCATCGCCTAGTCCAGCGTCTACCTGGGGGTCCACGAAGTCGGGCCGCACAGGAGAAGTATCTCCTCCAGTTAGTCCCACCACCATCGGAAACTTGTGGGACGGGGAAAGAAGGAGGACCTTCCCCCAAAAGAAGGCTTTCTGAATGGACCCAATGAAACTGTCTGTTTTGGTTTCCTTATAAGTTTCTTGCTAAAAAATGTGGGATGTATTGAGGTTTTTTCTTTGTTTTTGAAGGTTATTAGAAAATTGTTCAGTTGTCGCGCACCCCTAAATATTCCCCCTCCGAATTCATATGAAATTTTCGCAGAAAACTTCATTTGCATGTAGTGAACAGAAGTAAAACATGAGCAAGTGAAAAAAACATGTTTCATTTTTTCCCTCTATGAACTTGGGACACCCTACTGTACTGTAACCGTGTCTGTTTGGTAAAAACTCATTACGTAGTTTTGTCGTTCATTTAGGTTCCACGTTTCGTCTATTCTGTTTGGCTGCTTTTGGTACACTCCTTCCCAGTAATGGTGGAGCTTGGTCTTGATCTCTTCCTCTGGAATCTCTATTGCATTTTCAGAAAGAGTCACAGATTTCTTTGTATTTTCAATTCCTCTTAACCCTTTCACGTACAAATGATGTCTTTGAGCGTCATCCGGTACGTGTAGGCCATACGTACAAATGACGTCTTTAAGCGTCGTCCAAAAATAATATTTTAAAATATTTATTAAAAATCTTAAAAAGCGCGCGGTTGACGTGATTCACTTGACCGTTGAGCGAATTACAATATATTATATTAAAATATATTTTGTATAATATAATATTGTATATTATATTATACAATATATTTATTAAAAAAAACAACTTAACGCTATCTTTCACTTCGTTGTATGGCTTTATTTTTGAGCGAATTACAATATATTATACTTCATTGGAAAGGAAATTTATTCAGCTATGTCATGGAATGTAGAAAAATCTTCTAAGTTGATAATAAGTTTATTTTTGGCATATTATTTTTTGCCGCAAGGTGTTATTATTTTTTTTTTTCACTTCTAACTCAAGGTTTTGTAAGTTATTTTCACGCTAGCGTATTTTTTTTTAACATTGTATGATATAGGAAATGATCTTGGCTTAAAAACGAAACATAATTGAACTCGATACCTTTGATAGTTTAGTTTCTAGACGCGGTGGAAGTACAACTTTTTTCCCGCGCGTGACATTTCGGGTGACAATGGGTTTACGCGGGACAACAAAAAGTGAATGACAATGCTGACGTGAAAGGGTTAAGTAATTTATTTGCTTCCACAGTTTCGTATTTGAATGTTTGTCTTGTTTAATCTTTTCAGTAATTATTCTTTCATGTTTTGCTATTGCAATTTTAATTTCCTCTTTAACTTGTAGTTTCTGTTTTGTATACATTTGCTTTAGTCTCTCTTTTTCTTCTTGTGTTGTAGCTCTCCTTGCCTGTCTATTAAATTCCTTCCTTTTCTTTATTCCTTTCTTAAGATTAACCTTTCAGTAAGGTTAAAGTAAGGTTAATCTCGGGGTTTGGTATTTTATTAAACTTTTTTGTTATTGGACCCAGTTAGGAGGTTAAAGGTTAGGTAAGGTAAGGTTAGGTTAGGTAAGGCTCAGGTTACGTTAGGTAAGGTAGCCACGGGTGCGCAAGGAAAACTTACTCCGAAACAAAAGCGATGCAGGTCACAAGAAGAGGAAGAGGGAGCATTTTGTAAACAAGGAGACATATTCCTCCTCCCACAGAAAATGTTCTATATCCGAAACTATTGATTTGCGACGGAAAGCTTAAAGAGAAAATGTCTCTTACAATACAATAAGGTAAACAATAACCATGCTCCCAATTGTTTAGGGTAGTTTGGTCCTATCGTAAAAATTTACCGAAGTCCTTCACCCCTATCTTTTCCTCCTTCCCCCTATCGTAGATAACACTAACGTCGCCAGGACAATGTTTTTTTCACTTTACAGACGTGTGGTGGCGTTAATACTTACATTTCTACATCCATGATTTCAGGAAAGCTAGAAGAGCCTATCTGGAGAGTCTGTCATTTTGTGTCTTCATCTGTGTCATATTATGGCAATAAATGAACAAATTACCAAAATATCAAACGAGTGGCGACCTACACTAAGATCGCCAGCTAGTGTTTATGTTCTGGGTGTCCTCCCGCCGTCGTCGTCGCCCGAAAAAAAAACCGAGTAGCGAAATTTGAAACCATATATGCTTGCAGATACAAAGCATAAAACAACACTGACAGGGGAGATTATACAGTCATGATATAAACTGCTGTGTATCATCTTCAGTGGCACATAAAAATCAGTAGTGATGCTATAATTCGTAATATATGGCGGCTGGCGACATTAGTGCAGGTGGCGACTAAATTGTTATCTACAATATAGCTAACAAGCCTAGGGAACTGGTGGGATACCGAGGTTTTTGGGTGGGGGAAGCAAATATAACTGATTTATGGCTCCCAAAAAAATCATCTAAGTCATAGGTTCTCAAACTTTTTGGCCTGCGATCCCTCCAAATAATTTTGAAAGGCTTGCGACCCCGCGACCCCCCCCCCCTCCCTTACCAAAGCATTTCTGACAACCTGACACAGTTGCATTTTTTTTTTTCTCACTCTCTCTTACACATACACACATAAACACACACACCCACACATAGGTAGGTCGTATTGCTCTGTATCACAACATTTTAAGCATAATTAATATATTTGGTACAACATTATGAATACTTAAATGATACCGTAATCAGTGCAATCTATATCCTATATTCTTGCTTTACACGCGCAAAATATAAGTAACCTAAATAAAGTTTAGATTGTGATGTGGATTTGTAATGCAAGAACAAGGGTCGGGCAGTGATGATACAAGTACATATGTAGCCTATATGGCTACTGGACGTGTGAGCGTGGTGGTGACTCTTTTTTCAGAGTCAGATTATGTAGCTACCTGTACTTTTTTGTGGGTAATGTATTAAATCCTAGGAAGGTAAAATCATTGTTTTTTTTATACTGAAATAGATATAAAAGAATAATCATAATTATGAATATTGTGTTCTCTAATGCAGTTTGTCATTCATTCACATTCTAGAAATCTCGCGACCCCCCAGAAGACTTTCGCGACCCCCAGTTTGAGAACCCCTGATCTAAGTCACTATATGCAAAAATCTAGGGAAATTATCAAAATTAGGGATTTCCCTAGATATCCACTTTTTAGGGAATTTACCTAAATTGATATATGTATAGATTTGGGTTTTGGTAGAGCAATAAATGAGTTGTGTGCCTTCCCTACCCAAAAACCCAACTTTCCCATAAGACCACCAAGCTTGCTGGTCATAGGAAGTCAAAGAAATCCCTTTTTACCCTACCCCCCAGGCCCCAAGAGGCTAACCCCCCATACCCCCGAAAGTTACTAACCTAACCTCACAAATAACCCCAAAAGTTACTAACGTAACCTCACACCCTTAATTAAACCCCTTAAAAAGTAACTAACCTAACCTCACTTCCCCTTTTAAAAAACTAACCTAACCTCACTATAACCCTTTAAAGTACTAACCAACCCTTCACTTAACCCTTTAAATTACTAACCTAACCTCACTTAACCCTTTAAAGGTACTAACCTAACCTCACTGTAACCCTTTAAAGGTACAAACCCTAACCTCACTAAAAACCCTTTAAAGGTACTAACATAACCTCACTGTAACCCTTTAAAGGTAACTAACTAACCTCACTGTAACCCTTTAAAGGTCAAACCTAACCCCATAACCTTTCAACCTATAAACCCTTTAAAAGGTACTAACCTAACCTCACTATAACCCTTTAAAGGTACTAACATAACCTCACTTAACCCTTTAAAGGTACTAAACCTAACCTCACTAAAACCCCTTTAAAGGTACAAACCCAAAACCCTCACTATAACCCTTTAAAGGTACTAACATAACCTCACTATAACCCTTTTAAAAGGTACTAACTAACCTCACTAAAAACCCTTTAAAGGTACTAACATAACCTCACTATAACCCTTTAAAGGTACTAACATAACCTCACTATAACCCCTTAACCCCTTCCCCGCCCAGATATTTCTTTTGATAGAAAATTGTCGGTTTTTAGCCATAGAATTACGAAAAAAAACCTAATATATCAAATTAGTTAGTGGACAAAGATACTAAACAGGTCATATCTATACAATATTACTTATATTCACTAAAAATCTTTTAATGGTAGTCATATTACAATAGAAATTACGTTCTGGGTCTCAATGGGTTAAAAGTAACTAACCTAACCTCATTATGACCCCTTAAAAGAACTAACTTAAACTCACTATAACCCCTTTAAAGTAACTTACCAAACCTCACTATAACCCCTTAAAAGTAATTACCCTAACCTAATCTCACTATAACCCCTTAAAAGTAACCCTAACTTCACTATAACCCCTTTAAAGTAACTAACCTAACCTCACTATAACCCCTTAAAAGTAACTATCCTAACCTTAATATAACCCCCTTCAAGTTGCTAACCTAACCTCATTATAACCCCTTAAAAGTTACCTAACCTCACTATAACCTCTAAAGGTTACTAACCTAACCTCACTATAACCCCTCAAAGTTACTAACCTAACCTCACTATAACCCCTTGATGGCTGATGTAGGGATATAAATACTGCAAATGGTCAGATCTACATCTTGAAAACGGTTATAGCTACGTGACTCGTATTGTATCAAGCTGCAGTAGAACCACCTTACCTACCCATACCGTACATAAGTTGTGTTAACTGTCGTGCATCAGTCTCTTGTCTACATATAATATCTTAACTGCCACGTGACAGTAAAGGTTTTTTCAAAACATCCTGCCCGGCCTTTACCTAACCACATGTCACATATAGTGTTTTGCCTCTAAGCACTTCAAATAAGGCCAAATTTCACTATCGAATCACGTGGGTAGTTGTGATACGACTTGAGAAAGTAAAGGGATAAAGTCTTACAATCTGGGGAAAAATCACTAGCCATCTAAGGAAAATCCCCAGAAAATTTATCACCATACATTTAAAGCCTCAATGTAACCTAGCATTATAATCACATCATTAAACACTTCATATAAGAGTAAATAGTTCTTTCAACTTACCTTCAAAGTTAAGATACACCATGACGGCTGCCAAATGGCCCGTAGGTAGGTACGTAATGGGGTGTTTTTTGTACGTAGTAAGTGGTAGTTATCCAACACACATTTTCTTTTGAAGTCCAAGGTGGCGGTTTAATGCAAGGCAATAATCTTTGGTATGAAAAATGATTTTGTGGTGCACACAAAAAATTAAAAGTTCCTTTGGATTCTCATCATTCCCCCCCAAATAAAACTGCAGTAAACACAAGTCCCCTCTTCAAAACCTTCTATGCCCGGGGCCGCCATGAAGTAAACTTAAAATATAAGGAAACTGCCTTGCTGACGTCACTGATGTGGCAACTATCGGGGAGTATTAAAAACATCAATATATTCCCCTATATGATTTTTAGCAATAATATGCTTAAATATATCAAAAGGGTTTGATGTGGTACCAATTTAGAGCTTTTTCGACCCATATATGAAATAATTCTGCAAACTTCCTGCCCTTTAACCAGGAACCATTTTCCAGCTGTAAAAAGGGTGAAATGTGGTTAGTTAGAAGGAAAGTGCCCAGGACAGCTTTGGGACTGGACTTAAAAATTTTGGGCACCTTATTTCATAGGGGCCTGTGGTTAAACCCCAAAAATGAACGCACGTGGAAATTTGCAATGTGAAGTACAATAAGTATCTGTACAGGCGGTAGTTTTTGTTTAGTCAAAGCTGGAAGGAAATTTTTCGAATTTTTTCCCAAAAATTTTCCTAACCCCCTTCTCAACCTTCAACCCCTTGGCAAGCTGTTACTTAGGTCAAAATCACGGACAAAAATGATCTAATAAGAATAAATACATAGTACATGTAAATGCCACTCCGCTGTCGCCATCAGCGCAGTCAGAGACCGCAAGCCAAGCCCTCCCTCACGTACAGCAGCCAAGCTAGGTTAGGTTTAGTTTGAAATAAAGCTAAACTAAACCTAACCTTAACCTAGCCTGGCTGCTGTCTGTGAGGGAGGGCTGGGAGAGGTGTTGTTATGCAAAATCCCTGAGTTGCGAGATCCCTGTTTAGTTGGCCTTCTGCTTATGCACGGCGGCACTTCAACACAGCAGCAGTGACCGTAAGGTTAGGGAAAGGTCAGGTTAGGTTAGTTATACAGAAAAACAGGTAAAAGGTCAGGTTAGGTTAGGTCAGGTATAGAGAAACGCAGGTAAAAGCTTTGCCTAACCTAATCAATCAATCAATCATTGGGGGCATACGCCGGGGGGCGCATCGCCTCGCCCACCCTACGACGCCACTCCCGGGGGTCACCACGCGCGAGTTCCCATGCAGGCTCCTTTCCCATACCAAGCAGCTCTCGACAAGAAACATCAACTTGCCCCAGCCACGAGCCTTGTGGGCGCCCCCTTGGCCTCCTCCACACCGGATTGTCTCTTACAGATACAACCCGATGGGAAGGATCGGTTTCAGGGTAGCGTGCCACATGCCCATATAGCCCAAGTTGGCGCTGACGGACTATGCAGGTAATAGGCCTCGATTCAGTCTCACGGTGCAATCGCTGATTTGACACGTAATCATCCCAGCGATACCCCATGATTCTGCGAAGACACTTATTACCAAAGGCATTGATTCGTCTCTTCAAGTCACTATTTAGTGTCCATGTCTCACAACCATAGAGTAAGACAGGGATCACAAGCGACTTGAAGATCCGGATCTTTGTCCTCCTGCACAGGTACCGACAACGCCAAATACTCCCGCTGAGCGAGTCCATAACACCGTGGGCTATGCCAATCCGCCGTAAGACTTCTTGACGTGACCCGCCGTCATTATGGACTGTGCTACCAAGGTATGTAAAACTTTCCAAAATCTCAATGTCCTCGCCACATGCATGAACAGACTGTACTGCTTCATCTAGTAAGTCTCCAAATACCTGGACCTTGGTCTTGAGCCAGGAGACCTCAAGTCCCAAAGGCTTTGCCTCCTCGTGCAGCGCCTCGAGAGCCATCACCAGGACCTCCAGCGACTCAGCAAAGATTACTGCATCATCGGCAAAAACAAGATCAGTGATCTTGGTGTTGCCGACGGATGCTCCACAATCACTTTGATCTACAACCTTGTCCAATACCCAGTCCATACAAGCGTTGAAAAGTGATGGGGCAAGGACGCACCCTTGCCTCACTCCTGTATTCACAGGAAAGAAGCTGGATACACCTGCCCCACACTTCACAGCACTCTCAGTCCCAGAATACAGACCAGTTATCAAACCAATAGTCCTTGCAGGAATCCCTCGAAGTCGCAGAAGATCCCAGAGTGACTCACGATGCACTGAGTCAAACGCCTTCTTGAGATCAACATAGGCTGCAAGCATCCCCTGTCGAAACTCACGTCGGCGTTCCACCAGGACACGAAGCGCTAGGATACGGTCCGTTGTTGACTTACCAGGCATGAACCCAGACTGCTGAGGTCTCTGATGCTTCACCAGATGACTGCGAATTCATGTCAGCAATATATGGGCAAGCACTTTGCCTGGTACGCTGAGCAGTGTAATACCGCAGTAATTGTTGCAGTCCTGACGGTCCCCTTTCCCTTTCCAGATAGGGACGACCAGCCCCCTTTTCCAGTCAGGAGGAATGGTACCTGATTGCCACACGGCAGTCAGGACAGCATGCAACCCGCGGATCATGGCCTCACCCCCAGCTTTGAGGAGCTCCGCACTGATATTACAAACACCAGCTGCCTTTCCACCCTTCAACTTTGTACAGCCTCTCTGACTTCGTCAAGAGAGGGTGCGGTTTCGTCAATGGGAGGATCGGCATCCACTGCCTGTAACCCAACATACCGTAGATAAAAATATAGTCGCCCCCTGCACTAATGTCGCCAGGCACAAATTTTACGAATTATGCATCACTACTGTTGTATGTGCACTAAGATGAAGTTTATTTTCAGACTTAATCACTTTGTTTCATGTTGTTTTTTTTTTGTATTGAAGTATAAACTTTTTCCAAATTTCACTACTCTTTTTTTTTTCGGGCACGATGACGAGGGAAAGGGGACCTCAGAAAAAACACTACTGCACCTTAGTGTACCTTTCCCAATGTCGCCACTCGGTTAATATTTTGGTAATTTGTCATTTATAGCCTAGTAGACACAGTGAAGACAAAAAATACGGGACTCTCAGTAGCCCCTTTCTAACTTTTTGAAAAAATGGTGTAAAATAAAAGTTTAACGCCACAGATGTTGTAAATCGAAAAAAACTTGTCCTGGGTTTTTAGTGTTATCTACGGAAACGGTCCCTGCAGAGTAGGTTAGGAAAGGTAAAATTGGGTTGGGTTTAATTAAAACAAAAAACAGGTAAAAGCTTTTTAGCCTAACCTGACCTACCTTTACCAAATTTAAGGGTCACTGCTGCTGTTTTGACGCGGCCGCGCTCACAAAAGGGCCAACTCAACAGGGATCCGCAAAACAGACCCGTCCCGCAGTCAGACTTGTGATGGCGACTGGGGAGGGGCCTCTTTATTCATTTAGAAAAAATTTTTGTCCAGTTTTTGCCCAAAGTAAAGCTTGTCAAGAGGGGGAAAGGTTAGAAAAGAGGTATGACAAAAGTTTCGTTTTAAAAAAGGTATAAGTGAGATAGCAGGGCAATAAAAGTTTTAAACCCAATGACAGTTTTAGCGAGGGAGAGAACAGTATTTTCGTTTTTACCCCAATACTTTTTTCCAGGAAAACACTTTGTTGCTCCCATAGTTTTGGGGGGTTTTGCAATCTGGTTAAGTTTATTTTTATGCCCTTTTCCATATTCCTAATTTATGAAGGAATTTTTTTGTCTACACGTCTTCTACTAACCTTCTCCCCCAGGGGTGGGAAACCCTACGGCTCCAGAGCCGCAGCAGCTTTTCAAGAGACCTGGCGGTCTTCCCACCTATTTAAAAAATGCCCCAAATTATGAAAAAAAAAAGAAAGAAAAAAATACGGGAAGATACCGCATACGATAGTGTAGTGACCTGGGTTAAAAGTCTGGGAAAAATTTTGGGATGAATTCTTGTACTATTTCTAATTTCCTTTAAATTTACACTGGGCTCCTTTAGCACTGTTTTTTTGCCAATTTTGAAAAAAATGCCCTTTTTCTAAAATTCTGGGTTGCCGACCCGTTTAAAACCTCTTGGAAGCTGGCCCAACACAATTTTTTGGCAGATATAGATTTTTGGAAGCGGGGAGAAGGGAGAGGAGGCCTTGCCAAGTGTGGGTGAGTGGGGCAGGAACAGGGTGGGGGCCCTCCCAGGCAGGGCAAAAGGCAGCGCGTGGCTCTCGTGCCCGACTGTCACCAGTTGCAGGTGCTGAGGTCACAGTCCAAGCGGCGTCCCCCCGGGTTCGCTCTGGCATCCCGGGGGTTTCCTCAGGACGCCGTCGCGTGTACTAGCAGAGTATTGCCGGGTGGAGATGTGGGGCCGGGGACAGCATGAGGGGCCGCAGCAGAGGTCAGTCTGCCTAGGTGTGGGGGCACAGGTGTGGGGGCAAGAACACCTGGAGCAGGCAGCTCAGGCCAAAAGGCAGACAGTGAGTGAAGTGCCAGCGGTGCAAAACATAAATGCAAGAAAACTTGGGGCCATTTTTTGATACACAGTGGTGTTAAAAAATTGGGATTTTTGGGAATGGGGGAAAAGGGTTTTACTAAAAGTCTAGTTCACCACACACACCCTGACACACAGTGGTTTTTAAGAATCATGAATTTTTAGAGTGTGGGAAAAAATTTGCTAGAAAAAGTGACCTCACCACACACACCCTGACACACAGTGGTGTTAAGAAACATGAATTTTTAGAATGGGGAAAAGGTTTACTCAAAAAGTTAGTCTCCCACACACCCCCTGACACACAGGGGTGTTAAAAATTTATGAATGTTTAGAGTGGGGGAAAAAAGATTTACTAAAGCTATTCTCCCCGAACACACTGACCCACAGTGGTTTTAAGAATCAGTATTTTTTAGGGTGGAAAAAATTTATTAAAAGAGTCCCCCTCACCAAACACCCCTGAACACAGTGGTGTTAAGTATCAGAATTTTTAGGGGGGAAAAAAATTTTACTACAAAGTCACCTCACCGAACACCCCCTGACCCACGGGGTGTTAAAAATATGAATTCTGGAGTGGGGAAAAAAAGATTTTGATAAGTTCATCTCACCAGACACCGCTGACACACAGGGGTTTTAAGAATCATGAATTTTTAATGGGGAAAAGGTTTATTAAAAAAGGGTGAACTGCCACACACGCTGAAAACAGGGGGTTTTAAAAGAATCATGTATGTCTAGGTGTGGGAAAAGGTTTTATACCTTTTCTGAAATTTTGACAGACCCCCCTTTTAGACCACTGGCTTGAGGATTTCAAGGGTGATATTTTTAGCAAGTTTTTTAAAAGAAAAAGAGTGATATTGAGGCACGTAAGATCCACTTTTGATTTTGTGTTTTTGTGTGGACAAGTGTGGTTGTACCCGTCCCTGGGGGAGGTGTCCTGGTGGCAATGGGTGGGGTGGGGGTGGTGGGGTGGGCAATGGTTACATGGGGGTGGACCCTGCCCTTGTGTTCTGTGGGGGATAAGGGCCCCAGCGTTGTTGGGTTGGCAGTGAGGTGTACTTTCAATAAATATACCCGGGTTTTAAAGGTTTCTCTGCTGTTCCCTTAAAAAACATTCTTTCGACCAAAAGTACCTCCTTTTTTCTGGGTACATATACAGTACTCGTCAAAAGTATGCGGCGGCCTGCTCCCGCCCCGCACAACAAACAATACAAAAGGGAAAATTTATAAAAAAAATTTTTAAAATTTCCCTTTTAATATTTGGTGGGGGGCCTTTTCTCTTTTTCTGGCTTGGAGTGTCAGGGTGTGAAAGAGCTAAGTTTCTTAGGGTTCAGGTGAGTGTTTCCCCAGGATCAGGATGGCCTTCTCGGCTTGGGTATGGAATGACGTCTTTCCCGCAGACCCTTTTTGACCTGTGCCAGAGGTTCTAAATTTGGGGTTGAGGTGGGGGCTGTTACCTGGCCAACCTTTTGAAGGGTACCTGGCATAACCCACGATACAGTTTTGGCAGTGTGACAGGAGCACCGTCCTGTTGAAACACACTGGCCTGGAGCCGAAAGAATCTGGAAAGTTCACAAAGCAGCTCCAGGTAAAAAGCTTGTTTATTTAAAGGGTTTTTTAGGAAGCACAACAAGCTTCCTAAACCTCTGTCAGAGAAACAACCCCACAGCATAAGTGAATCTGGGGTTTACGGTCCCTCCCACATCCCGTGAGTCGAGGGGGCACTGCTGGGCGAGGGGACATCGAACCCTCGGTTACATGTCACAGAAAATGTTCCCTCAAAACCACAACACTGACAACCGTCATCATCATAAAAGCAAGTATTTTTTTGGTGAAGGTGACCCGCAGCTCTTGCGCCATGTAAGAAGTGGCTTTTCAGTGGCTTGTGGCTAGTACAGTAAAAAGCCTTAAAAACTCGGCACGATGGGGCTTGGCCTTTCCCGAGTTTTCAATGTGCGATTTTTTGCAATTCCCCCTTTGTTTTGGAAAAAAAAAAAAAAAAAAAAAAAAAAAAAAAATTAAAATCGTACTGAAAAAAACATAAAACTACATTCCAATAAAGGGGTAGCAGCAGGCAGGAAAAACAAGGAGGGGGGACCCTTGTTGTAACAGTAAAAGATGTTAGGGGACTCGTCGCATTTAAATGGTTCACTTTAACTTTTATAATCAAACTCTGTACTGTATTGTATACAGTATGTCCTTACAACTTAATTTTACATACTTGAGCATTTAAAATTACTGCAACACTACCCCCTGTCCTTTAACTCTACCTTAAACTGTGGTGCAGGGAGGAAAGGGGGGCGGCATGACCTTTCAAAATCACAGGCTCATAACGAATCTGCCTGCGCCACACGGGGGGAGGGCCAAACCTACAGCCCTCGATGAGCCCCCAGAGCCCCAAACCCTCCCACCCCTGGAGCTCACTGCCTACACGCGCTATAGGCATAGGTGTAAAAAAAAAAAAAAAAAAAAAAAAAAAAAAACCTTGCCTTTGCCATGTCGAGTTATATCAAATTCCGAGAACAGTGCCAGTTATAAGCTTTACTGGTAAAAAGCCTTTTTAATCGGCACGAAAAAAAAAAAAAAAAAAAAAAAAAAAGGGAAATTAAAAGCATAAAAAAATTTACTTTCCCGGAAAGGTAAGTGAGTGTAAAACGAAAAGATGCATTTATTTATAAAATCAATATGCCGAGATACATTTTTTTTTGCCGACTTTTGTTTCTGTTACACAAGAAGTTTTGAGGGGATGATTCCGAGTGAAACCATGAGATGCAGTTTAGGGGAGGCGGTAGCAGAGGGTTAGCGTCACCGGGGGGCGTTCTCGAAACCCCAGTTCGATCCCGGGGAGACCCAAAATCCCCCTTTAAACTTTCTGCACTGAGTGGCCCAAGAACACCCCCTGCCCGTCCCCTAAATCCCCCTTGACTGTGAGTGCACGGGGGACACAGGGGGCGCATGGCCTCTAATCACAGGCGTCAGCCAGGGGCGGATTAAAGGAGGGGCTACCGGGGCTTAGCCCCAGGGCCCCCCCCAAAAAGGGGCCCCCCCCATATTTGAATTTGCTTTAAGCAGAATATAAAAACAATGGCAATTTACAAAACAAAAACGTATTTTCCTGTCCCTGTTTCATCCTTTATCCGAATACCCGTCTATGCATTTAAAAGTTCTTTGCCAAACTAGGCCCAAAAACCCCCAAAAGTGCTTAATTTTCGGGGGAAAATAGGGCCCCCCCCAAAAAACGAGCCCCCCCCCCCCCCCCCGGGCCCCCAAGCTCTTTATCCGGGGCCCCGGGCGTCACTTAAAAATCTGCCGCGCCCCCACGGCGAGGGCAAAAAAAAAAAAAAATTTGTCTTTGCCATGCCGAGTTATATCAAATTCGAGTTATACAGTGCCCAGTTATAAGGTTTCTGTATATAAATTTTTTTTTTTTTTTTTGCAAAAGGGGGGGCCATGGGGGCATGGGGGGCCCCCCCCCCGGGACGCCACTGCTACTAGGTAAATACAACTAGGGAAATACACTCCCAAATACTGATCTATAAAAGTTGCACTAGTAAAATTGACAAGGGAAAAGCTAGGGTACTTTGGGTGCCAAAAGCGCCCTAGGGGTAAATTTTTTAAATCAATATTTTTTCACTTTCTTTTTTGGTATTCTCCTTGTACTTTGAAACGGGCGTTGCAAAATTTCAGGGTAATCGGTTGATATTTTAAGGGCGATCATCTGAACATTTCCTCTTTTCGCCTCAGGTCATGACCACGAGAAAGCAAACTGAAGTTTTGGCTTTTTGGCCCAAATGTTCCTACTATCACAGGAGCAAAAAATTCCCCGCCGTGGAGACGTTTTACGACGAATTTTTTTTCGCACAAAGGGAAAAAAAAGACGGTTTCAGCAGAGTGCAGTGAGGCTGCAAAGGAGGTCCCATTCTGGAACGGGTAGGTCCCCACCACGGGAGAAACTAGCGTGAGGAGGAAGATTTCTGGACTTTTCGACGAGTGGAAGACCTAGCAAAAACAAGAATAACTCTGGAGTCACGCCCCCGAAAAACAGAAGACCTTCCAAAAGTCTCCCAGACCTTTTGGACATCGCCCACCCGACGCCCTCACTCTGATGACCATCCTGAAGACAAAGGGTTTCCTTTTTTGCCAGCGGGGGAAGGGAGGCGGGGTTCGAGGGTGGGTTTGGGCAAGAACTAAAGAATCGGTTTTTCCCACGTGAAAACTCTCCCACATAGCCGTCAAAAAAGGGGGCCAAAAGGAGAAAGATGGTGAGCTGGAGTAGTCATCGTCTGGCATCAAGTCCCCCCAAAGCGCCAAAAATCGCCTTTTCCGACCCGGGGGTCGTTTTCCAACCCAAAACGATGAGGACACGGGGCACGAAGTCCTTCCATCCCGATCTCGTAGACCGACAGGACTGGGGCGTAGCCGCCAAGCCCTTCGAATTGTGGTGGTACGGGAATAGCTTGGGCCACGCCAAAAAGAGCTTGGCTGAAAACCGAGTCCATTCGAAGGCAAGAGCGAAAAACGTTTTCCCTTTGGCGAGGACATCAAAAAGACTTTTATCTCTTACCCCCCTTTACCGTTCATTGGGATGGGGAAAATCCTTCCTAGGGCGATGGGATCGCGCCGAAAGACTTGCATCCTCGCAAGGGGAAGGGGTGGGGAACTCCCAGGAGTCCCGAAAAATGCACTCCGGAACTGGGGATGGCCCCCCGCTACAGTGTGTTTGAGGCTCTAGAAGATGGGGGTCCAGAAAGAGTCGTGGCGATGTGCTTCGACACAACCAGTGCCAAACCGGAGGCCTCAAAGGTGCATCACCACTTGAACAGAAGGATCGACCGACCCCTCGTTCACTTCTTGCCGTCATACGCCACAACTTGTCCTTAGAGGCCTTTTCAATGTTTGGGGGCATCTTCTGGGCCCTTATCCCCATCTTCTCTCGCTTCAAGGGTACAGGTCTTAATAACCCCGTCGGCAATAAACCCCCACCCAAAGAAGATCTGCGGGGACTCTGGTCTCCAAGAGGGGCGATCTCATTCAAAAGGGTTTTAAACGTCTGCTTTGACAAAAACACCCCTGACAAAATATGGAATCGCGAGCTGAGCATCCCTTTTCCCGGCGGGGCTCTTCCCAAGACCCCGATCCGAGCCCCGGGCGCTTCAGAGCGCGTTGGATGGCGCGTTCATTTACGCCTGAAATGATCTTTTTTCGGGAAGGTGACTGGAGTCGTCCACCTCGAAAATGTCACCCCCAGCGGTTCTCATCGTTCGCAACGAGATTAAGTCCCCGCATGTTCGAAACGAGGTTTATCCACGTCCCCTCAACTTTTTTGGGTTTGTAAGGACATCCTTCAGTACCACGACGAAAATATTCGGAAGGCCTGCTTCACCACCCGAGCCGCCATTCGGTATTTAGCGAAGATCCATTTTCCTGTCACGTTCGACTAGTCTCCCCGTCCGACAAACAAGCAATTGTACGGCCCCTTCTCTAGTGAAGGAGCCCAGAACCGCCAAGGAAAAAACCCCCCAATTTACAAGTTTTCCCGCGGCAAAAATGCCCTCCTTTGCCCCCGAAAAATTCCCTCCCCCCTTTTGAAGCTCTGATACAAGACCCCTTCCGTCCCCCAACCCCCGGAAGTGGCGGAAAGGAATCGTACGTCGAGCCCCGCCGAAACGAGGGACTTAGCGTCGTCAACGCACGCCAGCGAGGAGTGGCGTCATCAGTCCTTCAACCTCCGGCTGCCAAAACGAGGAACGCGCCAGTTCTCCCAAGTTTTGGGGGGCCATTTCCACAACAGCCCGGGGGCCTCGAAAAAACCCCTTCCCCGGCCAAGCCGGGCCCCAAGAGTGGGGGGGCTCCCCCTGTACCCCCCCCACCGAGGGGCAATACTCACCAGAGGGGGACCGCAGCCCCGCTGGGGAAGGGATGTCCGGCTTGTCCCCTTTTTAAGGGGTGACATCCCCTCCTTTAAAAGGCCATGCTAAGGGTAAATAAAAAAGTTTTAATCCGCCACCCCTAAAAATCAACCGATGAGGTAAAATTTTATACGTGGTTCTTGCATAGATGCACCCTTTTCACCAAAGAGGAAAAATTTTAACTTTTGATTTTTTTTGGCACCCTAGCACTGTATTACAAAAACACCCCCAGTACTTTTTTAATTTACAAGAATTAAGTCTGGGGAAAATCAGTAATATCTCATCCATTTTCAGCGGTGAGAAAAGGAGGCAGAGGGGGTGTGATCCATACAAAAACCGAAGCCCAGCCCCACCAAGACCCGGGCCAGGGCCCTACATCAGACTCCGCCACAGCTTCTTGATCTTCATGGCAACACCCGAGCCCTTTCGCCCTTCAGCCCGAAGGGGAAGGGGGGGTCTAGTGAACCACCATCACAGGGGGCTGATGACCACCCCCACAGCCACCATTTTAAAACCGTAGTCGCCGGAGGTTATCACGGCTCCCAGAGGGGTCATGCCATCTGGAGCAACATGCCCAGAAATGCTACGATTTTATGAGAATATTAGGACATATTGGTGATCTAATATCCCTCACAGATTTTTACCCGCAATAGCAAAAAATTTGAGAAAATTGGATGAACTAAATCCCCCCCGGGATCTGATTAACATTTACAAACAGCCATAAGTCCCTTTTTATTATTTTGTTTATAATGGATACCCTGTATTTAAGTCTTGCATTTTTAGTAATTTTAAGTACAAAGGAAGTTTACGTGGATGCTATATTTTTTGTAAAGGGGTTTTTTTTAAATTAATTAAGTAAATTGCTAAAATTTTTATATACTTCAATTTTTTACCAAAATTTTTTTTTTTTTTTGTTAAAAGATCCTTGATTTTCGTGCTTTCGGCCGCTATACCAAGATTGGTGCCCGGGGGGTCCGTCCAAATCCCGTTCATAGGGAATGTGGCACCCCAAATAGAAAATTTATCCTTTCCTTTTAACCTTTTTTTTATAAAAATAGGATTTTTTTTAATAGTAATTTTTATGATAAAGTTCAGTATTTGGTGGTGCCAATTCCGTATACACGGGACTGGAAGGTGCTCCACGGCACCAAACTTGGGGGGTTCGGGGAACAAAAAGAGTGTATTGCCAGCACGTGAAGATCCATTTTTGAGGTTGTGTGTTGTGTGGACAAGTGTGGTTGTACCGTCCCTGGGGGAGGTGTCCTGTGTGGCAATGGGTTTGGTGGTGGTGGTGGTGGTGGGCAATGGTTACATGGTGTGTGGCAGCCGTGCCCTTGTGTTCTGTGGGGGAGTAATGGCCCCAGCGTTGTTGGGTTGGCAGTGCAGGTGTGACTTTCAATAAATATATCAGGGTTTTAAAGGTTTCTCTGCTGATTGCCTTGAAAAACATTCTTTCGACCCATAAGTTACACTCCTATTTCTGCGGGGTCACATATACAGTACTGGGTCAAAAGTATGCGGGGGCCCTGCTCCCGCCCTGCACAACAAACAATACATAAGGAAATTTAAAAAAATAATGTATTATAATTACCTTTTAATACTTGGTTGGGTGGCCTTTTCTCTTCTTCATGGCTTGGAGATGTCAGGGTAGTGAAAGAGCTAAGTTTCTTAGGTGTTCAGGTGAGATGTTTGCCCAGGACTCACGGATGGCCTTCTCGAGCTTGGGTATGGAGATGACGTCCTTTCCCCTGCAGATCCTTCTTGCCCATGTGCCAGAGGTTCTCAATTGGGTTGAGGTCCGGGCTGTTACCTGGCCAATCCTTTATGAAGGGTACCATGCGCATCAAGCCACGAGTGACAGTTTTGGCAGTGTGAGCAGGAGCACCGTCCTGTTAAAAACACACGGGACGTGTGAGCTCGAAAGAATCTGGCAAATGTTCACAAAAGCAGCTCCAGGTAAACAGCTTGATTCACTTTAATTTTTTTTAGGAAGCACAACAAGCTTGCCTAAACCTCGTCAGAGAAACAACCCCACAGCATAAGTGAATCTGGGTTTTTTACGGTCCCTCTCCACATACCGTGAGTCGAGGGGGTCACTGCCTGGGCGACGGTACACTCAAAACTCCTCGGTTACATGTCACAGTAAATGTTCCCTCATCAGACCACAACACTGACAACCAGTCATCATCAGTCCAAGCAAGATATTTCTTGGTGAAGGTGACCCTGCGAGCTCTTGCGCACATGTAAGAAGTGGGCTTCTTCAGGTGCTTGTGGCTAGTACAGTAAAAAGCCTTTTTAACTCGGCACGATAGGGGCTCTGGCCATTGCCGAGTTATTCAATGTGCCGAGTTTTTGCAATGTCCTCCTCTGATTTGGATAAAAAAAAAAAAAAAAAAAAAAAAAAAAAAAATTAAATACAGTACTGTAAAAAACATCAAAACTACACTTACCAATGAACGGGTAGCAGCAGGCAGGTAATACAAGGAGAGGGGAGCCTTGCTCTGTAACATGTAGAGATGTTAGGGGGACCTCAGTCGCATTTAACACTGGTATCACTTTCAATCACTGATAATCACAACTCTAAGGTACTGTATTGTATACAGTATGTACCGGTACAACTTAATTTTACATACTTGTATGCACTTAATTACTGCAAACACTATGCCCTGTCCATTAAACTCTACCTTCAACTGTGAGTGCATGGGAGCTGAAACAGGGGGCGGCCATGAGCCTCTAAATCACAGGCTTCACTAAACGAATCTGCCTGCGCCACACGGGGCGAGGGCCAACCATCACAGCCCTTCGACGTGGAGCTCCAGAAGCAACCATCCCACACCTGGGAGCTCACTGCCTACACGCGCTATAGGACATAGGTGTGAAAAAAAAAGAAAAAAAAAAACCTTGCCTTTGCCATGTCGAGTTATATCCAAAATTCCGAGTATACAGTGCCGAGTTATAAGCTTTTACTGGTAAACAAGCCGTATAATCGGCACGGAAAAAAAAAAAAAAAAAAAAAAACAAAAAGGAAATTAAAAGCATAAAAACTTCACTACAGGAACGGTAAGTGAGTGTAGCGAAGAGATTGCAGTTATATTATAAAATCAATATGCCGAGATACATTATTTTTTGCCGACTTTGTTTACATGTTCACACAAGAAGGTTGTGAGGGCATGATATGCCGAGGTGAAACCATGAGATGCAGTTTAGGTGAGGCTTATGGTAGCAGAGGGCTTAGCGTCACCGTGGTGGCGTTCTCGAAACCCGAGTTCGATCCCGAGTGAGACCCATAAATCCACTTGAATCTTTCTGCACATGAGTGGCTAAGAACACCCACATGCCCTGTCCACTAACTCACCTTCGACTGTGAGTAGTGCACGGAGGACCCAACAGGGTGGCGCATGGCCTCTAATCACAGGCGTCAGTCCAGGGGCGGATTAACGGAGGGGCTACCGGGGGCTTAGCCCCAGGGCCCCCACCAAAAGGGCCCCCACCATATTAGTATATTAGCTTTAAGCAGTAATATTAAAAACAATGGCAATTTACAAAACAAAAACGTATTTGCCTGTCCTCTGTTTCATCCTTTATCCTGAATACCAGTCTATGCAGTAATAATAGTTCTTTGCCAAACATAGGCCTCAAAATACCACAAAAGTGCTTAATTTTCGGGGAATATAGGGCCCCCCAAAAAAAGCTGGAGGCCCCAGGGCACCCCACAGCTCTTGATTCCGGGCCCTGGGCGTCACTGCTAATAATACTGACGCCGGCCACCACGGGCGAGGGCAAAAAAAAAAAAAATACTTTTGTCTTTGCCATGCCGAGCTGATATCAAATTCGAGTATACAGTGCGAGTTATAAGGCTTTACTGTATATATATTTTTTTGTTTTCTTTGCAAAAGGGGGGGGCCATGCCGCATGGCCCCCCCCCCTCCCCCCCGGTACGCCAACTGCTACTAGGTAAATACAACTAGGTAAATACAACTCAACTACTGAATCTATATAAAGTTGCACTGAGTAGAACAATTGACAAGGCAAAAGGCTAAGTGTACTTTGGGTGCCAATAGCGCCATAGGGGTAATTTTTCAAAGTCAATATTTTTTCACTGTACTTTGTGTTATTCTGCCTTTGTACTTAGAAACGGTCGTTGCAAAGTTTCAGGCTAATCGGTTGCGATATTTAGAGGTGCGATCGATCTGGCAACATTTCCTCTTTTCGACCTCAGGTCATGACCACGAGAAAGCAAACTGAAGTTGGCTTTTGGCCATTAGTGTTCCTACTATCACAGGAGCAAAAACTTCCCAGCCGTGGAGACGTTTTACGACGATTTTTCTCTAGCACACAAGGAAGAGAAGAAGACGGTGCAGCAAGAGTGCAGTTGAGGCTGCAACGGAGGTCCTCGACTTCTGGACACGAGCTAGGATCCCCACCATCGCAGAAAACTAGCGCTGAGGAGGAATGATTACTGGACTTTTCGAACGAAGTGGAAGACCTGAGCAAAAGCAAGAATAACTCCTGGAGTCACGCCTGCCGAAAAACAGAAGACCCTTCAAGAAAAAGTCTCCCAGACCTTTTGGACATCGCCCACTCGACGCCCTCACTCTGATGACCATCCTGAAGACAAGGAATCCTTTCTTGCCCAGCGTGGGAGAAGGGAGGCGGGGTTCGAGGCTGGTTGGACAAGAACTGAAAGAATCGGTTTGCCGACGTGAAAGCTCTCCTCACATAGCCGTCAAAAAGGATGCCAAAAGGAGAAGAGATGGTTGAGCTGGAGTTATGTCATCGTTCTGCGTCATCAAGTCAGCCAACGCTGCCAACACATCGCGACTTATTCCGACGCCCGGCCCGGGTCGGCTCTCCAACCAAAGCGATGAGGACACGGCGGCACGAAGTCCGTTCCTATCCCTGATCTCGTAGATCCTGACAGGACTGGGGTCAGTAGCCGCCAAGCCCTTCGAATTGTCGGTGGCTACGCAAGTAGCTTGCGGCCCACGACCACAAGAGCTTGTGCTGAAATCCGAAGTCCATTCGACAGGCAAGAGCGAAAGTACAGTTTCCCACTTTGGCGAGGACATCAAGAGACTTCAGTACATCATTACCCCTCTTACCGTTCATTGGGATGGGAAGATCCTTCCTCAGGACGATGGCACTCGCGCCGAAAGACTTGCATCATCGCACAGGAGAAGGAGTGGAGAAAGCTCTAGGAGTCCCGAAACTGCACTCCGGAACTGTGATGCGCCCGCTTACAGCTGTGGTCGAGGCTCTAGAAGGAATTGGGGGGTCCAGAAAGAGTCGTGGTGGCGATGTGGCTTCGACACAACACAGTGCCAAACACGGGAGCCCATCAATGGTGCATGCACCAGCTTTGCAACAGAAGAATCGACCGACCCATCGTTCCACTTGCTTGCCGTCATCACGGCCACAACTTGGTCCTTGAGAAGGCCTTGTCTAATCGTTTGGGTCATCTTCTGGTCCTGTGATCCCATCTTCTCTCGCTTCAAGGACTACAGGTCTTACATCAACAGTCGGCAATAATAAAACCCTCCACCAACGAAGATCTGCTGGAGGACTCTGGTCTCCAAGAGGGACGGATCTCATTCAAAGGTTTGAAACGTCTGCTCAGACAAAGCAGCCCCGTGACAACTATAAGGAATCGCTGAGCTGAGCATCTTTTCCTCGGCGGCGCTCTTCCGAAGACCCTTGATGCCGTAGCCCCGTGGCGCTTCATTGAGCGCGTTGGCATGGCTGCGTTCATTTACGCGCTGAAGATGATCTTGTTTCGGGAGCAGTGACTGGAGTCGTCACCACCTCGAGAAATGTCAGCCCTCCAAGCGGTTCTCATCGTTCGCAACCGAGATATACGTCCTGCTATTGTTTCGAATCGACGGTTCAATCCTACGTCCGTCAACCCCTCCTATCTTGGATTCGTTTAAGGACATCATTCAGTACCACGACGAAAGTATTCGGAAGGCCTGCTTCACCACTCGAGCCGCCATTCGGTAATGAGCGAAGATCCATTGTCCTGTCACGTTCGACTAAAGTCTCCCTGGTCTCGACAAAACAAGCAATTGTACGGCCCATTTCTCTACGGATGAAGGAGCGAGGGAACCCGCCAAGCGAATAAACTCCCATATCACAAAGTCCTGCGGCAAACATGCCCTCCGTCGCCCACGAAAAATTCCCTCCGCCCTTCGAAGCTCTTGATATCAAGAGCGACTTCCTGTCCCCCAAACTCGGAAGTGGCAGGAATAGGGAATCGTACGTCGAGCCGCCGCCTGAATCGAGGGAACTTAGCGTCGTCAACGACACAGCCGAGCGAGGAGTGGCGCTCATCCAGTCCTTCAACCTCCGGCTGCCAAAGACGGAGGAACAGCGCCAGTTCATCCTACAAGTTGTGGAGGCCAGTGCCACTCAACAGCCCGGGACCTCGACAAAGATTCCATTTCCCCGGCCAAAGCCCCCGTGGCACAACGAGTGGGTGGCTCCCATGATACTCCCCCCACCGAGGGGCTAATACTCACCAAGAGGAGGGACCAGGCAGCCCTGCTGTGGGGAAAGGGATGTCCGGTTTTCCTCTCCCGTCCGCTTTTCCAAGGGATGACATCCCCTCCGTAATAGGCCAGTGCATAAGGGTAAATAACAAAGTTGTAATCCGCCACCCCTAAATATCAACCGATCGAGGCCTAAACTTTGCATACGATGGTTTCTTGCATAGCATGCACCATTACACCAAAGAGGAAGAAATTTCAAACTTTGTGATTTTTATTGGCACCCTAGCACTGTAATTTACAATAACACCCCACAGTACTTTCTTAAAATTACAAGAATGAAGTCTGGGACACGTCAGTAAATATCTCATACCAATTTACAGCTGGTGAGGAAGAGGAGGCTAGCAGTGGTAGTGATCCACTACACACCTGTAAGCCCAGCCTCACCAAGACCAGGGACCAGTGGCACCTACTACTCAGACTCCGCCACAGCTTCTTTGACTCCTCTCATGGCAACACCAGAGCCTCTTTCGCCCTTCAGCCAGACAGGGGAAGTGGTGGTACTAGATGAACCACCATCACAGGGAGCTGATGACCACCCATACAGCCACCATCCTCAGACCAGTAGTCGCCGTGGAGGTTCATCACGGCGTCCTAGAGGTGTGCATGCCAGTCTGGATGCAACACTAGCTCCAGAAATGCTACGAGTTCATGAGAATATTAGAGACATATTAGGTGATCTAACTCAATCCATCACAGCATTTTTACCAGCAATAGCAAAAAATTTGAGAAATATTGGATGAACTAAAATCCCCCAGGGATTCTGATTAACATTTACACATATCATGCCATAAGTCCCTTATTATTATTTTGTTTACTAATGGAGTACCCTGCATATTAATGTCTTGCATTCTTTAGTAATTGTACAGTACAAAGGAAGTAGTTACGTGGTATGCATATATTTGTTGCTAAGGAGTTTTAAGTTAATTAAGTAAGTTGCTAAGTTTATATATACTTCAATTTTTTAGCCAATATTTTTTCTCTTTGTTAAGAGATCCTTGATTTTCGTGCTTGCGGCCGCTACTACCCGAAGATTGGTGCCGTGGAGCATCCTGTCCAAGTCCCGTGTCATACGGGAATGTGGCACCACCAAATACTGAACATTATCACTTGCTTAACCTTTTTCTTATAATAATAGTGATTCTTTGTAATAGTAATTCTTAGTGATAATGTTCAGTATTTGGTGGTGCCACATTCCCGTATGACACGGGACTTGGACAGGATGCTCCACGGCACCAATCTTCGGGTAGTAGCGGCCGCAAGCACGAAAATCAAGGATCTCTTAACGACGAGGTGTAAGTCCTAGAAAAAGGAGAAAAGAGTGGTGTACTAGATACTGCGGGGTGGATGCGCACCCCAGTACTACAGTGAGTCCAGCAGGGGCCTAGACACCCAGGATTAAAGAACTAAGGCTGATGTAAACACCCACAGAGTATCCAGCGCGTTGGTGAACCATATAGACAATGGGACACCTACCAGAGGGGAGGGAGCACCAAGTTCATTATAAATACCTCACAAAGCTGCATAACGAATTGCATGTGTCGTCTACAACAACAAACAACAAGAAAAACATCAACAAGAGGCAGGAGACATCTCGTGTGGGCGGAGGTCGCAGCCGGTAGTGGTGATAGTGTTGGAGAAGAAAACACCACCAGGAGCAGGACGCGTACCCGGGTGGTGGCTGTGTGACCCAATCACTGCCTTCGTAGGCAGCAGTAGTCCCTTCCAAGGGTATAAATATAGGCATGCGATACCCAGAAAATTGAAAGGGGGGGGGGGGTGATATATATATAAGTATATATAGATATATATATATATTATATAGTATATATTATATATATATAATTATATATATTACCGTATATCATTATTATTTATATCTTTGCAAAAGGGGGGGGGGGGCATGGCCGCATGACCCCCCCACCCCCCCTCCTCGGTATGCCACCTGAATTATATAGACAGTCTGCTTGCGAGCTGTATTTCCATGAAGAAGCCCGGTAAAGACAAAACATCCAGGAATAAAGTATGTCCTCCACTTCCTAGCCCCTGTCTCCTCATCACCTGTTTTTACACCTGTCAGTATGTCCTACACATATTACCTTTAACAACCTTGATATGATTTCCTTTTGTGTTCATGCATAACAATAACTTATTTTCTTTTATTCTTGATTTATGCATAGTGCTATATTTTATTGTTGAAGGTGAACATTATATACAGTGCACGTGATATATGTGTTAGTTTCTCATCAGTACCTGAAGAGTGTTTTCCTTGTCACTGCACTATACTCAAATCACCCATACCTTCTGAATTGTCATACTCGGACACCCTTCCATCAGCATAAGGTCATGAATCATGGATAATTTTTGTTTGATATTCATGAACTAGACTCCCCTCCAATAGTCGGCGAATTTGGGGCCTTCACTAACTCCCCCCTTCCGAACTCACGGGATTGGCTTGAGGTGTTGGGTGTATGCCTTACTCCAAGTGCCGCCCTAAAGTCCCAACACGTCAGCCAATCCCCGTGCGTTCCGAAGTGGGGAGTGAGGTGACCAATTTTTGCCACACTTAAACGTGCGGCGAGTATAGCTCCTTAATATCCGAAAAAATTCCCCCCCATGGCCATTGTGTTGCTGGGAGGTGTCTGAGTGTGATAGCAATTTTAGTAACTTAGGTCTGGTGATAGATTATAGTCTTCATTTTCTATTATGCTTAAGAGTTGTGGAAGAATGTGCTCAGGACTAATCAGGTATGCTTGCAGGCAGTTTTGTGCGTTACTTGAAGACTTGCAAAGCTTAGTGTGATTTTTATTGTAATTGTCTGTTAGGATGGAGAATCAATATTTTGTATTATTTTGTACGGAGCAGATTTATTCAAAGAAGCATCATTAAAAAGAAACAGTACTGAAGTAAATTTTTTCTTAATATTTACCCTAATTAAACTAAACTGATGCTCAAAAGAAATCACCACCCAACAATGTACAAACAACCCCAGCTTCACATATTTCTCCACAAACAACCATACTCTTAACACTAACTTAAAAACAACTATCCTCTACTACTAGATTGCCTCTTTTTCAGATTATTTGAAGTATTCTGCAAAGACTTGCCCTTTTCCTTGCCTGCCCTGCTATGAATCTTATGTACCTTGCTCCACCACCAGCTGGTACAGGGTCAGCGGCATCTAGGTCATCTGGGTTTACTACTATTTTTCCCCCAAAAGTGGAATATTTCTCTTCCTGCAATAGTTGTGAAAAAACAATGGTTGCAGCAGCAATCTTTCCACAGATCACTGGTTTCCCTGACAGAGTGTCCCACCTTTCTGATGTACACACTTGAAACGTGCCTTCCATATGCCAAATTTCCGCTCAACCACGACACGAGTTTTTCTTAAAGTAATCGTCCAGATCATTTCATCATTCCTTATTTAATGAAATAAAATTATAGCCATTGGCGGTATATAAAACAATATGTGTCACTTTTTTTGCATCCAGTCAGCTATTTTTAAATAACCCCAAATAAAAAATCGCAAATTCCCCAGTTCTCAAACACTCTCAGGGTTGCGACACGCCCCACGGCTCGGTGACCCCGAAGGGGAAGGCTCCTCTTCCCGCGCTGATCAAAGCACTAACCAAGAGATAAATATAGACTTGAAATTTTTGGGTGTTTCTGAAAATTTTTTTTTGCAATGCCACTGCATGCATCCTTTATAGGTGCAGCAAGACACTGTGCCTTCTCTCTCTCTTTCCCCTTTCTCATCCCGTCCTCTCTCCCTCTCTCCTCTCTCTCTCCCCCCCTCTCTCTCCTCCCTCTCTCTCTCTCTTTCTCCTCCTTTCCCTTCTCTCTCTCTTCTCTCCTTTCTTTCCCTTTCTCCCCTCTCCTCTCTCTCTCCTCTCGTGAGGATGAAGAGGGAGAAGAAAGGGAGGGAGAAAAAATAGTAGATAGAAAGAAAGAAGGAGAATAGAGAGAGAGAGGAGAGAAGAGAGAGAGAGAGAAAAAGGGGAAAAAGGAAAAGGAAGAGAAAGAAGAAAAAGGGGAGAAAAAGAAGAAAAAGGGGGAAAGGAAAAGGAAGGAGAAGAGAGAAGAGAGAGAAAGAAGAGAGGAGAGAAAAAAAAAAGGAAGGGGAGAAAAAAGAGACTTCCCCCCTCTGACATCATCAATAACTTCATCCCCCCTGTTGGGGAAGAAAAACAAATTTTCGCGCGTTTTTTTACAAAAGTCATGTTTTTACGGAAATAAGGCCTGGAAATCAATTATTTTTGGTGGATTAGGTGTTTTGAATGCATTAATTCAACATAATTATGCAAAAAAAAAATGGGTCTGGACGATTACTTTAATGTTGTTATTGAATCTTCTTTCTGGGGCATTAGCTGACTGTCCATGTGGAGTCATCAGGTGTGGCTCAACAGAGTACCCACTATCACCTAGGGATGACAAGGATGAAACAGTTAGCAGTATGGAAACAGCCCAATCACCCAACAAAAAAAAATTGGGTGATTCAATATATTTTAAATATCTATATTAATTTTAGATGGCTCATTCCTCCAGGAACACCCCTTGAGTGGTGGCCATGGCACCAATGTATTCGGTCTGAACTACCCTGATACTTCATCCTTATGGATCCGGGTACCATGCAAATGTTTAAGTAGCCGACTAGTTGACAGGAAAATGACAGGTAACCAGGATGATATTTATAGTGAAAGTATGGGAGAACATTCCCATCACTGAAGTGGGTAGGACAAGAATGCATTAATTGTAAGACAGCTGGACAGAAACCCCTTGACAAAATGAGGCACGTTGATGGTTGCCCACTATAGGGTACGTGGATTCTCAAACATGGGAACACAGTAGCCAGTCCTGCTGACGTCCTCACCATGGCAGGGAGTCAGGAATAGGAGGTAGTAATACCATTAAAAATCTACTGAAATTCACTCGACTTTAACCAGTAACATAATGTAAACTGCACTAGTATTTTCAATGTGCTCGACTCGGTACACTCCAGCACAACTATTCCACCACACTCTTCTCAGGTGGAACCACATTTGCTGCTGCCCCCAAAGTATTCCTTGCTGGAGTTCCATGAAAGTGCTGTCTATCTGCTGCTTCTTTCGAAGGATTATGGTATAATCACTACTGTGGCAGCTAGGCAATAGACCCTTAGACTTTCCCACCACAAACAGTAGTCACAGGGCATATGCATGAAATTGATATGATAGAGAATGATGAAAATTAACATTAACATCTTTCTATGCAATGATGCATTCTACGTTAATGTCAAACACGGTACTGTACATAATGTGCAATGTAATACATACCAAGAAGATAGTCATTTCCAAATTCACCCTGATGGAATCTCCTGCTGAGGTTGCAGTTTTGCCACACAAATTAATCATGTGTGCATTCAGGGAAGCAGTTGCAATAGTCCCGGAAGACATAATCCACGTCAGACACAACTTGGATATTTAAGGAATGAAAAGGTTTCCTGTTGACGTATACATCTTCGTCAACTGCCGGGGCAGCAATTGGGATGTGTGTGCCATCAACGATCCCAATCACATTTGGAAAGTCGGCAATTCTGAAGAATTTGTTATTTGTTCACGTCTTTCCTCCAGTCCTGCAGAAAAATATTTGCATAGTTGCTTGTTCACACAATTAAAATGAAAAACATATTTATATTTAATAAGAGATGTTATTCTCTCAAGGGCTCGGAGTGTACTAAAATCTCCGTGGGCGGAGCGGGCAGCGGCCACCACAAATTACACGTGTCATCTTTAGGCAGGCGGCAGGTGGACCATCACAATTGGTGTAAATTTAAAGGACGGCGGCCAATGACCGGTCGCTCCAAATGAAGGTGCAAATGCTTAATAACCACTGGGAATGTTAATTTATATTATCCCAGTAGTTATCTTAAATAACCTTAATAAATACCCATTACCATTATAATTATATATATACATCCCTACGCACCCCTTATGAACGGACAGTATACCTCCCTCACAAGGGGGGGGGGAAACAAACCACCAATCTGCCAATTATGAGAGGGTGGTTAGTGGATAATTTCCAGACCCATTTACCTTCAGTGACGAGCATTTGATGAGGTACTATAGGTTCCCAAGGCATGAACTACTTCAATGGTGTGAAAAACTGTTACCACAAGTTGGACGAGCGACAAGAAGATCCCGTGCTGTGCCTTGCTATTTGCAAGTGTTGATGACATTTAGGTTCTACGCGAGTGGCTCATTCCAGAGTGTATTGGCTGACACATATGGACTCACACAGGGATGTGTCACCAGAGTCATCAACAGAGTGACAGATGTGCTGTACAGGACATCACTTAGGGAAATATGGATGCCAAGAGGTAAGCACTTCATATACGTAGCCTATTTATTAAGAAAATCATGCATGAAACTTTTCCAAAATGCTGCATATAGGCAAGCAAGGGAGATTTGTGCAGTGTTAACATTAAAGTAACTGAGATTCTGGCTATAAATTTATATTTGGAATATATAAAGGTTGGCTCAAATGTCTGGATGGTTTACGGTCATTTTGCCCACATGTCAGTTCGCCCAAATGTAGAGTTTGTTCGCCCACACTCTAGAGTCGGTTCGCCCACACTAAAGTTGGTTCGCCCACAAGTATTATTAAAAAATGCACAAATCATGTAGTAAAAACTTTATTAAAACCCATTACATATATACAGGAGAACCTCGTTTAACCGGCATTTAAAACAACGGCAGCCTCAAAACAACGGCACTAATCGACCCAGGCTTTCTTTTTCTTCTTTTTTTCTTTTTTTCTTTTTTTTTTCTTTTTTTTCTTTTTCTCTCCCACTGATAAACTCTGGAACTCTCTTCCTGTTTCTGTTTTTCCACTTTCCTATGACTTACATCTTTTCAAAAGAAGAGTAACAAGACACCTCCCGAACTAAATTGACTCACCCCACTTTTTTATTTTATTCTCTTACTGTCTTCTTTATAGGGACTGGCAACTAAGCGGGCTTTGTGTTACCCATTTTTGTTGTGCCCTTGGCCGGTTCCTTATGATGGGAAAAAAAAAAAAAAAAAAAAAAAAAAAAAAAAAAAAAAAAAAAAAAAAAAAGGGATTTTGGCCGATTCCATAGGAGTAACTCTCAAAACAACGGCAAAATTAGTTATCCGGCATGCGCTCCCCCCCGAGGGTGCCGGATAAACGAGGTTCTCCTGTATTATTATTTAAATATGCCGAGTGAAAACCAAGAGGTGCAGTTTAGGGGAGGCGGTAGCAGAGTGGTTAGCGTCACCGGGTGGCGTTCTCGAAGACCCGAGTTCGATCCAGAGTGAGACCCATAAATCCACTTGAAATCTTTCTGCACCATCGAGTGGCCTAAGAACACCCACATGCCCTGTCCATTAACTCTACCTTCGACTGCGAGTGCACGGGAGGACACAGGGGGCGGCATGAACCTCTAATTACAGGCGTCACTATAAGAATCCTGCCTGCGCCACCACGGGCGAGGGACAACCAATCACAGCCCTCGAGTGAGCCTCCAGGGCCTACCATCCCACCCCTGGAGCTCACTGCCTACACGCGCTATAGACATAGATGTGTTAAAAAAAAAAAAAAAAAAATAATAATAATAATAATAATAATAATAATAATAATAATAATAATAATAATAATAATAATAATAATAATAATAATAATAGAGAATAGGTACAAGATATAGCTGAGGAGCTGTGACTTCGAAATCTTAGCAGGAACTGAGGGTGGCATGTCCTCATTCCTGAATGTGAGGATGTAGAGTATGTGCATACACCTGGGTGTGTGTGTGCGTACCCTTACTGTGAAAGATCAGAAATGGTCTACGGCACATCATGAAAGGTGGAAAATAGGAGTAAGGTATAGAATATATGTACACAAATACCTCGTTTAATGCAACCTCCCTTTATGAAAATTCAGCGTTACACAGAAAAGAAATATTGTACCCAAATTTGTTAAATGTACGAAAAATTCAGTTATGCATGAAATGTTCTAAAATTCCAAAATATCAATGGACACATAGGATTTGTTTAACACATTTTTTTATACCAATATCATGACAAGCATGCGCATCATTAGAACATAAGAACATAAGAAAATAATGAACCTACAAGAGGCTGTGAGGCCTACACGTGGTAGTTCCTGTTACTTAACACTACCTACATCCACCTTTCATCCCCATCCATGAACCTATCCAGCCTCTCGTTAATAGCCGTAAAAACTTTTCCTACCTAATCCATCCGTAAGGACGTCATAATCGGACATCTGCATCTGCATCCACATTCACTGTTTTTTAGAAACTGATATCCGCATCTGCAGCAGCAAAGTATGTCAGTATGACAATATATGTACGTTCAGTATTTGAAACTCGTCTTGCAGAAATGCAGAAACATTGTTGGCCTTTGACAATGCAATTTGCACAGTGTTCATCAATGTGATTGTTATCTAGTGCCAGGCAGTATGAACCATATACCACTAATTTGTCTTAAGTAGAGTGTTAAAGGGGTAAGGGAAAAATATAGGTAGGGGTCAACATGAGGAAAAAGGTATTGTTGTAATGTACAGCATATTGAGTAAGTTTATGCTATGTAGAAAAGTCATTGTTAGCAGTATAACTTAAATAAGAATGTTTTGATTCACATAGAATTTCAGCTTGACATGGAGCTCAACTGAGATGGGATCAGTAAGGGAAAAGTAGTTAAAAGCTTGTGAATACTGTGTACATTCCAGGAAGACATGGTGGATAAACCGAGAGACATTACAGGGAGAGAAATTAGTAAGACGGTTTTGGGATACTAAGCAAGAGTGAGTAAGTTTTGTCCCCTATTGTCTGGTTGTATCTGTTTGTCATTACCAAATGTGATGGTAGAGATTTTTTCCATGATTTTACAAGGGTATATAATTGTATATATATCCTTGTAAGTATATACTACATGTATATACCCTATAGTATATATCCCTTCACCTACCTTTTCATACATATAAGCACACTTAAGATAATCCCTTCACCTGCCTTGTCATATATAAAAGCACAATAAAAATAGACATAAGATGTGTAGAGTTAGATCACTCAATGCCTTGCTCTTACTAATTAATCACTACACCAATGCCTTCTTCCCTTCTCTCCCGTCTCCTCCAGTACCTCCAGCAACCACAGTACCACATACGTAGCCTACTGGTTAATCACTTATAAAGGAGTATTTTGTGGTAAATAAGTAAGGAACGGCGGGGTGTGAGGTAAGGCACGACTTCACACGACATTTCAAACATAAAACACACGTACTTCCAGCCCTGTTGCCATCAATCAATCAATCATTGGGGCATACGCCGGGGGGCGCGTCGCCTCGCCCACCCTACGACGCCACTCCCGGGGGTCACCACGCGTGAGTTCCCATGCAGGCTCCTTTCCCATACCAAGCAGCTCTCGACAAGAAACATCAACTTGCCCCAGCCACGAGCCTTGTGGGCGCCCCCTTGGCCTCCTCCACGCCGGATTGTCTCTTACAGATACAACCCGATGGGAAGGATCGGTTTCAGGGTAGCGTGCCACATGCCCATATAGCCGAAGTTGGCGCTGACGGACTATGCAGGTAATAGGCCTCGATTCAGTCTCACGGTGCAATCGCTGATTTGACACGTAATCATCCCAGCGATACCCCATGATTCTGCGAAGACACTTATTACCAAAGGCATTGATTCGTCTCTTCAAGTCACTATTTAGTGTCCATGTCTCACAACCATAGAGTAAGACAGGGATCATAAGCGACTTGAAGATCCGGATCTTTGTCCTCCTGCACAGGTACCGACAACGCCAAATACTCCCGCTGAGCGAGTCCATAACACTGTGGGCTATGCCAATCCGCCGTAAGACTTCTTGACGCGACCCGCCGTCATTATGGACTGCGCTACCAAGGTATGTAAAACTTTCCAAGATCTCAATGTCCTCGCCACACGCATGAACAGACTGTACTGCTTCATCTAGTAAGTCTCCAAATACCTGGACCTTGGTCTTGAGCCAGGAGACCTCAAGTCCCAAAGGCTTTGCCTCCTCGTGCAGCGCCTCGAGAGCCATCACCAGGACCTCCAGCGACTCAGCAAAGATTACTGCATCATCGGCAAAAACAAGATCAGTGATCTTGGTGTTGCCGACGGATGCTCCACAATCACTTTGATCTACAACCTTGTCCAATACCCAGTCCATACAAGCGTTGAAAAGTGATGGGGCAAGGACGCACCCTTGCCTCACTCCTGTATTCACAGGAAAGAAGCTGGATACACCTGCCCCACACTTCACAGCACTCTCAGTCCCAGAATACAGACCAGTTATCAAACCAATAGTCCTTGCAGGAATCCCTCGAAGTCGCAGAAGATCCCAGAGTGACTCACGATGCACTGAGTCAAACGCCTTCTTGAGATCAACATAGGCTGCAAGCATCCCCTGTCGAAACTCACGTCGGCGTTCCACCAGGACACGAAGCCATGTTGCCATGGCTATATATATATATATATACTGGACCTCTGAATCAGATTTGATTTTAAAGGAAATAGCCATCCCTGTATCTCTTATTGGTTACAATTATGAACATAACACAACACAAATGATGATTCTCAAAATATTAGTAATATTTTCTTTCCTTCATTTTGAATGCTACACACACTTAGTTTTGTATGACTTATTAGTATGATAGATATGCTAGACTTACCATCTCACTTCTTTCATTATTAGCTAATAAAGCTTATACTACAAAGATCATAATAGACTCACCTTGCTACTGGCCGTGGGTGTAAAGTTGTCCCTTTTGATGGATCTCAGCCACTGGCCGGCAAGCACCTCGTCTCTTGGAAAAGAAAAACACTCACTCTTGGGCCTTTTTCTGTAGTTCCCATTGCAATATGGCACACAGCACATGAACGGCATCTTGCTGGTAACTTGGAAAGTAAGCGCCTGCCGTATCAAAAGAAAAAATGATAAATGTAGGCCACATACAAAGGCCTGACCAGTGACCACTTCTGCATGTAGAACGAAACTGACTGACTGCGGGGCCGCGGGCGAGCGGGAAGCCGGGAACAGTGGGATCTAGATGCTGTGACGTCACAGCCTTTCAGCAAGCGATGTATCAGGCCTTCTCATCTCGGTGGCCTCGCCGTAGCTCCCTACGAGTGAGATTTGAGGCGGCAAGACATCAACAAACACCAAAATACAAGTTGTATCACTATATTTTATGTTTATTGTGTATTATAGAGCCATTTCATGCTTGCCTATTTGAAATGTGATGTGTTTATTGCATCATTGACTCCATATATATTATACTTAACATACAATACCTATACAGGGAGGTCCCGTTATACGAGCATTCGGTATACGAGAATCCGATGATACGAGATGTGTAAATTAGGGTCTATTTTCAATATACGAGATCAAAAATCCAATGCTACGACATTCAAACTGGGGTGAGTAAAATTACCAAGTTATTTACTAAAGTAAATTACAAGTTATTTACTAAAGTAAATTACAAGTCATTTACTGACTATATGATTTTACCTAAGGTTGTACGATAATCAATCTGAAAATATGATAATGCTGGTGGCTCGGTACGACAATGTGGCCTACAAAAATTCACATCCTGGACGATGTACAATGATTCAGATGCGCAGAGACGAGTTTGTGGGCAGTGGAAGAGGTCTGCGCACCCCTCCCTTGTCCCTTACCTACCCTACCCTCTCGAGTCTTCAATCCTACCTCCCCCCCCTTTATTGCACCCCCTTCCGCCTTCTCCCCCCTTTCTCATTCACCTCCACCCATCCTCTACTCCCAACCCACTACTCCCATGACCACGTGGTGATGCCACCCACCCCCTACTCCCATGACCACGTGGTGATGGGGGAAGGGGGTAGGGAGTAGGGGGTGGGTGGTGGATCTACCCCCGTTTTAACCACTCACACCCCCAACAACGCCTTCTCCACCCCCCCACCCGTTTCCCCACCAACACCATCACCCCCTTCTTTATTACAACCCCCCTCCCCGTTTCCCCCCTTCTCCATTACCAACACAACCCTGTTTCTCCCACCTTCATCTCTAGCCCCGGCCCCTTCCTTCTCCATCACCATGGCAACACCCACCCACGTGTGAGGCATGTTGCATGAGGCATGGCTCTTGACGCTATCGTGATACGTTCATGGCACTGTCGTGGTTATTGTAACTATCGTGACGACAAAATGACCGTTGATTTTCCATTCGTGACATTGTCTTACAGCTGTCATGACTCCATCGTGACCATCTTACGACCGTCATGACACATACGTACAGGCAGTGTGACATTGTTGTGAGGCTATTGTGGTCTGCGTTTATCGTGGACAAATTTCACGATAGCGTCAATAATCAAATTGGTGGCGCTATCGTGGCTCGATTATGGAATGTGTGAAGGGAGCTCAAGTGATCAAGGGGAGGAGGAAGAACTCTAACCCAGTCATCCCTGCAAACGCAGTCACCCGTTTTCTCTCGAGCCTCGGAGAGAGAAAACAGGGACTCTCAGCTGGCTACTTGCCAGCTTCCTGTCTCCCCACACAACATTACCACTTGTGAGTGTTATGCATGTTTTAAGTTTAATTAATGTGCAGTTGTTATTTTGTGCTATTTTCTCTTTCAGAATGCTTTTTCTACAGAATAGGTAGTACAGTGTGGGTAATATAGACGCTGTGTGTTTGTTGTGTTTGCTATAGTTTATTTTAGCTTGAAAAACACATCTTTTTTTTCTTTTTTTTTTTAATTGATGGGGTTTTAGAACCAAACCTATATTTTACCATTAGTTTTGTGTTTCGTTATACGAGATTTCGCTTTACGAGTATGCCAGGTGGAACCTAACTGCTCGTATCTTCAGGACCTCCCTGTACTTGCAATAAATTCATATTAGGGCAAACCTAATATAGTATTAAACATGTATATCGGTCGACTTCTTGAATCAAAACGTATACCGTATTTTAAGGCTTATAAGACGCTGCATCTTGGAAAACGCACCCTGATTTTGGAAAGAAAAAAAGAAAAAAAGAAAAAAAAAAAGTCCTATAAGTCATTTTCACACAAGAGCACTCTCACTATTCATTATCTTCATGCAGCACTGCTCATCAGCCATTTTTATTTTCTATCTTGTATGCGATAGTATAATTACGTAAATTGTCATGTTGGCTGGCTGAACATGTACACGCAGGTCGGACGGCGGGAGTGAAAACAAACCCGACCACGGCGGTGTGCAGCTGCATGCCGATTAGCTGAGTCTGGCTTTGTTGTCCTGAGTATAAGCACCTCTCACGTCCTCCCGTGCCTCACTACGTTGCCTGCCTCCTGTGCCTCACCACGTATTGTTTGAATTTTCCTGTATGCGTTTAGTATTTGTGATGGCTGCATGTACACAAGTATACAAATTTTCATCTAATGTAACAAACAAAGTTCCTTATATACAGAATGGCTGTTGGCGCCAATCTGCCGAGGTGGAATGGCTCCCAACAGTACCGCAGTAAATAGCACAGCGTGAAGACAGATTAATTAGTTGATTTGAATGTCTTATGGTATTTGAAATACTTGTAACAGATAAGTATTGAGGTTACATCATATAAGAGGCTGAATTGAATAGCTACCTAAGCTAATCTCCTACAACATTCGTCTTAGAAGACGCATGAGTATTTTTCAGGGTATTTTTTGGGGGAAAAAGTGCGTCTTATAAGCCGTAAAATACGGTAGTTCATCATACAAGTTTGGCCGCTATAATTATGCTTTGGTGGTGGTGTCATTGTCTGACGTACACACGCGCACACACGCTGTAAGTCTCGCTGCATTTGAAGTTGTCTCTTTAAATTTATTTCTCGGGCTCCCTGACAGCTGAGAGCAACGTGATTGGCCAGATCATACGAGGCGCTGCTCTGTGATTGGTCAGCAGAATTTCCCTACACATCCCTAGAATATCCCTAATATTCCCCATCCAGAGGCCCAGCGATCACCGTACGGGAGTGCTGCCTCTGTTCGAGCATTAACCTCAGCCCACCCTCGTACGGTTATTGTAGCCATACACTCATAAGTTGTCACTTACGAGGGATTTTCGAGCATCCCTGCCCTGATCCATACCACCTTTCCAACTTCTAAACTTCAATAACCTAGCAATTTGTAGTTTCCTGTACTCTTCTAATTTACATTTGTCCTACCCCTTGCCAGGTATGCTTTACAAGCTAACTTCTATAACTACCACACTCACTCCAACTCATTTTCTCTTATACACAGGGCCTATAGTAGCCTTTGTCCAATCTTGAGGCAGTCTTCCTTCCATCCAGGCTTTATTATAAGATTCCGAAATCAATTGAATACAAGGAAAAAGTTGTTACCTTGAAGTTGAAAATTGTTTAATTAAAATCAATGGTGACATCATTCTCACTAGATCTCACTAGCAGTCATACTTATTTTGATGGGGTTTTTTCTTCTGTTTCTTTTTTGTTGTGGTATCACATAATTCTGTATTGTCAGCATCAGTAACTTTACTCTTCTTTTTCTTCTTTAAAGGATTTGCAGCATCAGTGTCTTGTTTGAGTTCCACCAGCACACATTCTTCCCTTCCCTCATCCTGCCCTAATACACTAGTACCTTTATGTTTCCGCTTCTTTGAATGTTCTACATTACTCTGAGGCTCAACAAAATGTTCATCTTTGTTCTTGCTGGACTTCTTTTTCTTCTTTTTCTTGGACACGAGTTGGTCTTGGTCTTGGTGCCCTTCTGGTTCTGCTGCAGCCCATGCCTGCATCAGCAACAGCTCTTGTTCCTTCACCCGAGCCAACTTGGCAGTCATGTTCAGTCCGTGCCGAGCTCCTCTGAAGGAACGGAATGTAACATTTGAATCCAAACTTTGAGATTTTTTTTTCTCACTACCTTACTCCTGTCTACCAAGTATTGTGGTGCGGCGCAGACTATTTCTGGCTTTCGTGGCAAGGCACACACACCACCCTCACACCTACTCCAGTGAAGGATTGCCACCATCGGCTCCTGCTTGAATTTTGGGGTCACAGCTACCCTGCTTACCTCCCATACCTATGCTCTGCTAGGTGAACAGGGGCTGCAGCATAAAAGGAAACTAGGCCAAATTGTCTGCCCAGCCGGGGATTCAAACTCCCGTCCTCTCAAGCCTATAGACCTCTCAGTTGTGAACCTAGTGTGCCAACCACCACACCATCTGATGGCTGTAGTGCCTGATGGCAATATACTGTACCTAAATAAAATTCTTACGAAAATAAAACTTAGCATAATATTGCATCCGTACCCTTTTCAGGAAACACATGACAAAGAGATTATGAATTCCTAAATATATTTGTTGATTGATTCATGCAGTTTGTATACACACTATATACAAGTTCTCATGCACTATAATATATATATATATATATATATATATTGTTGGTGGTTTGGGTGGAGCAAAGACTACTCTATACTAGACTTGCTACTCGTGCCCCGCGCCAACCCGCCCATGACCAGTGGAGGCCAGTTTTGCGATTCTTGCCATTTTAGAACATCACCCCTCTTTCCCTTCCTAAGGTTTATCAGTATATATGATATACCGTTATCTTCGTAACTGTTTGTTCTATAATATTATCAAATAAAAAACAGTAAAATACACTAAAGAAATGCCATTATGAGAGAGTGAAGAAATATGCATGACCTCAATATATACTGAAACTCTTCGCCATTTAATATTTTGCGAGAAAACATTTTAGATGCTAGCGATAGAAAGAAGCAGATTTTCATTAGCTTACCATTAATATATTTCGTTTTCTGATAAATGGATTACCACCATGCCTAAATTAGCGTTAACTAAAAAAATAACATCATCAATCGTATCGGCAAGTAAAAAATGTTCCATGAATACAGTAGACTATGGCATATCAGTATAAATGATACACTGTTATCTTCGTGAATGTTTGTTCTATAATATTATCAAATTAAAAACTGTAAAATACACTAAAGAAATTCCATTATGAGACTCTGAAGAAATATGCATGAACTTATATTCACTTAAACTCATCGCAATTTGATATTTTGCGTGAAGACTTTTTACATGCAACATATCAATAGAAGCGGAATTTAATTAGCTTTCCATTGCTATATTTCATTTTCTGATAAATGAATTAGAGCCATGAATAAATTAGCGTTATCTAAATAAATAACATCATCCATCGGGTAATTATCCCGATAGATGGTTATTTTTTTAGTTAACGCTAATTTATGCATGGTTATGATTCATTTATCAGAAAACAAAATATAGCAATGGAAAGCTAATGAAAATCCGCTTCTTTCTATCGCTAGCATAAAAAATGTTTTCTCGCAAAATATTAAATGGCGAGGAGTTCAAGTGAAATGAAAAGTGAGTGAAATGTTCATGCATATTTCTTAACTCTCTCATAATGGCATTTCTTTACTGCATTTTACTGTTTTTTATTTGATAATATTATAGAACAAACATTTACAAAGATAACGGTATATCATATACTATACTGATAAACCATAGGAAGGGAAAAGGGAGTGATGTTCGAAAATGGCAGGAATCGCAGAACTGGGCTCCACTGGAAATAGCCCAAAATGAGTAGCAAGTCCAGTATACAGTAGGTAGTCTTTGGGTGGAGCCCATGATTCTTCTCAAATCTCATGTAATATTTTTGTTTTGTATCTTTAGGGGAATTCCTTTCCAGGAATCATATGATTCCTGTTACTTTCTTGGTTGTCATCTTGTATATGATGTATGAAATAGAAGTTTGTTAGAACATTTTTGTCATCATAGTTCTTACTTGTGAGCTGTGCGTCCTTTACAAATCTTGAATAACTCCTCGTCAGACAATCTTAGAGACCGGTCCTTTTCTTCCTCCTCATCACTGCTGTCTGATTGAGATTTTTCATTCTCTCCCATTAATGTTCCTCCCTGGTATATTGGAGAAACAAATGAGCCAATACTCTACAGGATCCTTGTCAGA
>JACEEZ010002034.1:64005-81505 GCA_016584305.1 Chionoecetes opilio | reverse complement strand
GCTTTTGAAAAGATGTAAGTCATAGGAAAGTGGAAAAACAGAAACAGGAAGAGAGTTCCAGAGTTTATCAGTGAAAAAAAAAAAAAAAAAAAAAAAAAAAAAAAAAAAAAAAAAGCCTGGGTCGATTAGTGCCGTTGTTTTGAGGCTGCCGTTGTTTTAAATGCCGGTTAAACGAGGTTCTCCTGTATATACATATACATATGTATACATATACATATATATACAGGGAGGTCCCGTTATACGAGCATTCGATATACGAGAATCCAATGATACGAGATGTGTAAATTAGGGTCTATTTTCAATATACGAGATCAAAAATCCAATGCTACGACATTCAAACTGGGGTGAGTAAAATTACCAAGTTATTAACTAAAGTAAATTACAAGTTATTTATTAAAATTATAAACATTTACTGACTATATGATTTTACCTAAGGTTGTACGATAATCAACCTGAAAATAACGTGCAGACTGGCCAACGATTGCTCGAGACTGGTATTAGCAGAGGTAAGGAAGTCTCCAGGCTCGCTTATTATTGTTTGGCATGCTATGAAATATCATTTCTCTAGGTGAATGTAGACATATGATTGCATTTGGATGGATATCATTCATATATATGAGAAAAGAGATGAAATACAAGCAAGGGACTCATCCACGTTTGGCAGCAGCAGCAGCAGCATGAGCCAGCCCATGAAGCCCGTGAGGTGGATATCAACACCACTAGACCAAGGGAGATAGATGTCTTTGGTAATATTTAGTAGGGGAGCGAGAACCCCTTGAGGAATCCTATGATCCCTGGTGATATCCTATGGTGCTATCACAGGCGTGGGAGCTGACTGTCTTCTTCAGGAAGGCACAGGTGAGGTGGATGACGGCGGGTTTTTACTCAAAAGTTTTGAGTGGCGGCTGGCCGCTGGAGCCGCCACCTCCTCCGCCACTGTAGGTTTGGGCAGGCTTAAACGTCTTATTACTCGTTATTATACAACTTAGTGCTTATGGTGTGATGTTATATACACGTGTCATTATCCAAATCAATGTAGCACCATGTGTCACCTTAAATAAGGGTGATTTAAAGATGTTATGATGAGGTGACTGCTGGGGCAGTGAGTGACGGAGAAATTCTTGCCGCGGCCCCACCGCCCCATAACACAAATATTCACTATTTCAACCCACATACACACCTTCTAACACCAAAACACTAGCAACACAGGCTTTTTACTTATATATCTTACTATCTGATACATTAAAACTCCTTAAAACGCAAGCATTCCGAATAAAACGAGAATTAGTTTGGGATGACGGGGACAGAGGGCGGAGAGGCAGTCTAGCATGCCATTCTTGCCCAGAAATATGTCTCGCTGACTTGTGATTGGTCGAGAAGTTTTAAAAACAGTTTGTCATTGGCTGGTGACTGATGATGAGCTTGATGACATCATTTATGTTTTATGTTTAAATAATTAATGTGCAGTTATGTTATTTCGTTTGCTATTTTCTCTTTCAGAATGGTTTTTCTACAGAATAGGTAGTACAGTGTAGGTAATATAGACGCTGTGTGTTTGTTGTGTTTGCTATAGTTTATTTTAGCTTGAATTTTTTTTTTTTTTTTTTTTTTTTTTTTAATTGATGGGGTCCTGGAACCAAACCTATATTTTACCATTAGTTATGTGTTTCGTTATATGAGATTTCGCTTTAGGAGTATGCCAGGTGGAACCTAACTGCTCGTATCTTCGGGACCTCCCTGTATATATATATATATATATATATATATATATATATATATATATATATATATATATATACACACAAACCTCGATTTCCCGGACTAATAGGGGGGAGCACTGGTCCGGGAACCGCAAAAGTCCGGGAATCGCAAGTTTAAAAAAAAAAAAAAAAAAAAAAAAAAAAATGTCCGATTGTCATTACCCACCCCTGGACGTTTATCCTACTCTAGTATTTACTGTCCGGCAACCGCCAATATCAACTACCCCGCCGCGGACTTTTACGTCCGCTGAGCATGCAGCCACCTGGCGGGAGGCAGCAGAAAGTGTTCAATAGTCTCAAGAGGACGTTCCTGCACCAGGGCAGTGGGGGTCAGGGGACTAACGGAGGCTGTGCAGGTGAACCGTGAGTGTCGTGTGCCCTAATGTAAACAATACGACCGCTGAGCATGCTGCCACCTGGCGGGAGGCAGCAGAAAGTGTTCAATAGTCTCAGAAATGTTCTTGCACCAGGGGCAGTGGGAGTCAGGTGACTGACGGAGGCTGTGCAGGTGAACCGTGAATGTTGTGTGCCCAAATGTAAACAATACGACCGCTGAGCATGCTGCCACCTGGCGGGAGGCACGGACACTGACCAGGGGTGACAGGAGACGCTCGGACCGCCGGACAACTTGGTCAATTTACGGACAGGACCAGGTATTTCAACGTAAAAAATTATTTAAAAAAAAAAAAAAAAAAAAAAAAAAAAAAAAAAAAAGTCAAGATTGACATATCCCCGGACCTCAGATTTTGTCCGGCAAATCCGATATCCGGGAAATCGAGGTCCGGGAAATCGAGGTTTGTGTGTATATATATATATATTCAAGATTACATGAACACATACATGAACACATTATATAATAATTATTATACATGTCCAGATTTATGAGCTCGTCTTAAAAAATCATAAATTCTACTGAATACTAAGCAAAATAATCATATTTTACTTGAAAAATGTTTAATAGTAATTAAGTAATAATTTAATTAAGAATATTTTTTTCCCTCATTCAATAATTAAGGAAAAATAAGTGAGTTTCACGGGTGAGTAAGCCCTTCCTCTCATTGCCTGGTCCATGAGGGAGGGGGAAACCTGACACCATTACAGCCTTACTGGGTTTTGTGACATGGGTATTGCTGGAGTTGGTCAGGCTAAGCCTGCCCTGCCATGTCCCGCCCATCACGGACCCACCTGGTCCTTCCCCACGGTGATGTTGTCGGCTGCCTTGTTAAACACATGGTCCCACCAGTGGAACTTGAACTGCTCGCCCACATCATAACCCAGTCCTGTGCTGTTGAACTTCAGTTTGGGCTTGAGGGCTTCTGTGATGCCTCCTTCTTCCCGTCCCAGCCCTTTACCTGTCAATTAGAGCAAGATCAAAATATCTATGGCTCACTTACATAAAAATGTATTTTGTACTTATGAGGAATGGTTCCTAATGTCTGAGCAAATGTATAACTTCCATTAGCAGGTTGCTATATGATTTGAGCCAAGTTACAGGGTGTATTCAAGCATGGTGATGACGACTGAACACATTTTTAACATTGAAAACAATCTGCATTGTGTTCTGCAATGAATAAATAACATTTTAATCATTAAAGGAGGCTTGTCTGGGAGGCAGTCACATAAAGGACATCTATAAATTACATGTTTACTTAATTATGATGGTGAATTGAACATTTTAGATGGTTACTGTTAAAATTTGCTTAAATTCATATAAGTGAATTGATATTTAAAAGTATTTGTCAAATATTGCTCCAATTCAGTACACTTCTATCTGACCTCCTTGGAAATCCAGTCAAGTATTAAATCAATCAATCAATCATTGGGGGCATATGCCGGGGGGCGCGTCGCCTCGCCCACTCTACGACGCCACTCCCGGGGTTCACCACAAGCGAGTCCCCATGCAGGCTCCGTTCCCATACCAAGCAGTTCTCGACAAGAAACATCAACTTGCCCCAGCCACGAGCCTTGTGGGCGCCCCCTTGGCCTCCTCCACGCCGGATTGTTTCTAACAGATACAACCTGATGGGAAGGATCGGTTTCAGGGTAGAGTGCCACATGCCCATATAGCCGAAGTTGGCGCTGACGGACTAGTTCAGTTTATATCGAGGTACTATGTATGTAGTGCACGAACATGCCGGTTTTGGTGCGTACTGCAATCACGAGGTTCCATATTTAATGTGGCCTTCTATTTATTTTGAAGTATATGGTACACATCATAATGTACCACCTGCAGAATTAGATAAGATTACACTGGGGAACAATTTTGAACATAATTTTTGTTGAGTTCGATTTTTCACTTGATTTAGACTAAAATTGGCATGCTGATTTCAAAACTACAGTCAGTTTTCTTCTATCACGTCAATTTTTTCCTCTACAGCAGGGGTCGGCAACCTTTTCAGTGCGAGGGCCAGAGAAAGCTTCTAGGAGTAGCCGGCGGGCCGGAGTGCCAAAGAGAACCCAAAAGTGACGTGTACAAATTTTTTTATAGAAAAGCAGGCAAACCAGTGACTAGATTACAAGAAATTTATTGAAATACATGCAAATCAGTGACTGCAGAAAACAGTTTTATCAAGAGACATGCAAATTAGTGGGATGGTTGGTGCTGTTTGCCATGGAGAAGTGATTCAATGTCTGGATCGATTGATGAGGTAGACAAGAGCAGAATGTCATTGAGGTGGCGGTCACTTAGCTGGGAGCGAATGCAAGACTTTGTATATTTCATTTTTGAAAAGAGTTGTTCACAACAGTAAGTGCTGCCAAACATGGCAACGATGCGTTTTACATGCTCAATGTAATTTGGAAATTTGTTAGAAGGGAGGACGAGGTCACGGAAGAAGGACAGTGGAGAAGCGGTACGGTACTTTGCCTTCAGTTCGTCATTACACTGAAGCTCCACCAACTCCATCTGCAGGGGGCAGGGGCTTCGTCCACAGGGAAGTCAAAGGGGGAGGTGAACAGCTTGAAGCCCGGAGCCAGTGGCCTGACACCTGTGAAACGGGAGGCAAATTCCTCCCGCAAAGAGGTGACAACACCAACACAAGTGTTCAGGTCCATGTCATCAGGTGCACAAGCCACAATACGAGGAAAATGCATAAACTGACCAGCAGCCAGTTGAGCCTCCCACAAGCGCAGCTTTACCTCGAAGGCGGTGATGTGCGAATACATGTCTGTGACTAGAATGTTTTTGCCTTGCAGCTTCACATTGAGGTCATTTAGGTGCGTAGTGATATCTGTGAGCAGGGCCAGACGAGCAAGCCATTGCGGGTTGAAAAAATGATCAGCACCGGGGAGGTTCTTTTGACGGAGGAAGGTGGCGATCTCCTGCTGCAGGTCGCACACGCGGGACAGCATGGCTCCATGACTCAACCAGCGGACCTCACAGAAGTAAAGCAGGTCACCATAGTGTGCGTTGACTTCGTCCGTTAGTGCCTGGAACTGGCGGTGGTTACGGCTGCGGGAGAGGATGGAGTTGACAACCTTCACGACTACAGACATGACATCAGTAAGGTTGGCAGACTTGGAGCACAGGGACTCTTGGTGGATGGGCTGGGTGTGTCCGGCGGCCTCACAGTGACGCACTAGCAGTGAGGCGGCACCCTTCTTCTTACCAGTCATTGCTGGGGCACCGTCGGTCGTCACGCACACGAGACGGGACAGGTCGAGGGAGTGTTGCTTCACACACTGAAGCACGGCGTCGAAGATGTCTTGCCCAGTGGTGGTGCCGTGCAATGGAACAAGCTGGAGAAACTCCTCATAAACCTGAAGGGCAGCAGTGACTCCACGAATGAAAATTGCCAGCTGGGCTGTGTCCTTCATGTCTGTGCTCTCATCAAGAGCGAGAGAGAAGGCATCAAAATTTGAGCAACAGGTCTTAAGCGAGTCGTTCACGCTGTCTGACATCTCCTCAATGCGATGACAAACAGTGCGGGGTGAAAGGCTCACACTTTCAAAGGCAGAACGCTTTTCAGGACAGAGGGAATCTATCACAACCATGATGCACTCCTTGATAAAGTTCCTGTCTGTGAATGGCTTCATCCGGCGAGCAGGGAGGCGGGAAACCTCATAGCTGCCGCGCGTCACTTTGTCAGCCTCAGTAGTCTGCTTATGGAAGAGTGAAGTGCTTTTCTGCAGGTTGCCTGACAGTTTGACAATGGCCTCCTTCCTCTCGGCAGCAGACATCGATGCAAAGCTGGATGCTTGGTGCCGTGTCTCCCAGTGGCGGCGCATATTATACTCTTTGAGGACAGCCACAGTCTTCAAGCAAATAAGGCACTGGGCCTGTCCAAAGGGTTCAGCGAAAAAGTACTTCTCCCACTCAGGGTTGAAGGCCCGACACTCGAGGTCCACTTTCCTCTTAACAATTGCAGACATGATGATTAGCTAAAAATAAAGAAAAATAAAGAATAAGCACAAAGTGCGACATAATGATCCACATGTTAGACACGAATACATGCAAGACTTTTACATAGTAAAAAAAATGCATACAATAATTACAATTACAATACAGACGTCCACACAGTATTTTGTGACAAACATAGTGTTACGCCCCTGTGTTGGGCGTGGGCGTGTGTGTGTTTGAATGGGCGTGTTTGAGTGTGCGCGCATGTGTTTGAGTAAGGCTCAGTAAGCCATTGTCTGATTTGGGCGGGCGGGCGGGACAGGACCTACCAATACGAGAACTAGTGAGCGTGATGTGGTTGTGAGCTTGGAGACTGGGTGGAAAAGAGAGAGAGAGAGAGAGAGAGAGAGAGAGAGAGAGAGAGAGAGAGAGAGAGAGAGAGAGAGAGAGCGAGCGAGAGAGGAGAGGAGAGAGAGGAGAGAGAGAGAGAGAGAGAGAGAGAGAGAGAGAGAGAGAGAGAGAGAGAGAGAGAGAGAGAGGAGAGAGAGAGAGAGAGAGAGAGAGAGAGAGAGGAGAAAGAGAGAGAGAGAGAGAGAGAGATGAGAGATGAGAGAGAGAGAAGAGATGAGAGAGAGAGAGAGAGAGAGAGAGAAATGCACTTTACAGGGAGGTCCCGAAGATACGAGCAGTTGGGTTCCACCTGGCATACTCGTAAAGCGAAATCTCGTATAACGAAACGCATAACTAATGGTAAAATATAGGTTTGGTTCCAGGACCCCAACAATAAAAAAAAAATAATAAAAAAAAAAAAATGTTTTTCAAGCTATCATAAAATTTGGTAATATTTAGTAGGGGTGCGAGAACCCCTTGAGGAATTCTATGATCCCTGGTGATATCCTATGGTGCTATCACATGCATGGGAGCTGACCTGACTTCTTTAGGAAGGCACATATTATACAGCTGATAACGGGTGTTGTGTTGTGCTGGCGGTAGCCGATGTCCGCCGCCAGCGGAGATCTCCTTGGTAATTATTTAGTAGGAAAGCGAGGACCCTTTGAGGAATCCTATGATCACTGGTGATATCCTATGGTGCTATCACAGGCGTAGGAGCTGACTGTCTTCTTCAGGAAGGCACAGGTGAGGCGGATGACGGCGGTTTTTGAGAGAGGCGGCGGACGGGGCAGGCCACCGCCTCCTCCGCCAAGGTAGGTTTGGGCAGGTTAAACGTCTTATCACTCGTTATTATACAACTTAGTGATTATGGTGAGATGTTATATCCACGTGTCATTATCTAATCAATGTAGCACCGTGTGTCACCTTAAATAGGGTGATTTAAAGATGTTATGATGAGGTGACTGCTGGCCGAGCTGGCGGGCAGAGAGTGACGAGAAATACTTGCCGCGGAGCCGCCCCATATCACAAATATTCACCATTTTAACACACATACACACCTTCTAACCACCATACACTAGCAACACAGGCTCCTTACTTATATATCTTACTATCTGATACATTAAAACTACTTAAAACGCAAGCATTTAAAAATAAAACGAGAATTAGTTTTAGATGACGGGGACAGAAGGCGGAGAGAGGCAGTCTGGCATGCCATTCTTCCCCGGAAATATGTATCGCTGGCTTGTTATTGGTCGAGAAGTTTTAAAAAACCGTTTGTCATTGGTGACGGATGACGCCTTAGCCAGTCACAACCTTCCTACTCGTTTACGACCTATCGAGGGAGCTTTCAATCAGCTTTGTAGTTTCCGTCATTAGGGAAAGTAGTATCTAGGTAGTGCGAGAGCAGGTGTTGCTGGCCATACTACCTCCGTTGCTGGCTTCTCGCCCAGGGTTGTGAATTTTTGTAGGCCACATTGTCGTACCGAGCCACCAGAATTATCATATTTTCAGATTGATTATTATCGTACAACCTTAGGTAAAATCATAATGTCAGTAAATGACTTTATAATTTTAGTAAATAACTTGTAATTTACTTTAGTAAATAACTTGGTAATTTTACTCACCCCAGTTTGAATGTCGTAACATTGGATTTTCGATCTCGTATATTGAAAATAGACCCTAATTTACACATCTCGTATCATCGGATTCTCGTATATCGAATACTCGTATAACGGGACCTCCCTATATATTATCCACATTCCCTAATGATAAAAGTACATTTCAGACTAAGAAAGTTTGATGCATACCTCTTCTCAATACGAACTCCTACGGAGACTGGCCGCTGGCGTGACCGTTGGTGGTGAGGGAAGACTGCTCATGGGACGTCACGTCGGCGCCTCTCGACATGATCGCTTGTTGCCATGTAGTAATTTTCTCCCTGGCGATTTTCCGTGGTGCTTCTGTGGTAAAGATCTGTCATGCAAATTTGCCCTGCGCTACCCGCCGCGATCACGTCGAGAGTTGCCGACTTACTCATTTAGTTGGCTAGGCTGTTGCGGGCCGGATTGTTATATAAATATCAAGCAGGGTGACGGGCCATGAATTCGGACTCTGCGGGCCGGAGGTTGCCGACCCCTGCTCTACAGCTTACATTCTGAATAAGCAAAATTGTATTGTTTGTTCGTAAGTACAGTAAAACCCTTATAACTCGGCACTGTATAACTCGGAATTTGATATAACTCGGCAAGGCAAGGACAAATTTTTTTTTTTTTTTTTTTACACACACACACACATATATGCCTATAGCGCGTGTAGGCAGTGAGCTCCAGGGGTGGGATGGTAGGCCCTGGAGGCTCACTCGAGGGTTGTGATGGTTGGCCCTCACCCGTGGTGGCGCAGGCAGGATTCTTATAGTGACGCCTGTGATTAGAGGCTCATGCCGCCCCCTGTGTCCTCTCATGCACTCGCAGTCGAAGGTAGAGTTAATGGACAGGGCATAGTGTTGCAGTAATTAAGTGCTCAAGTGATGTAAAATTAAGTTGTACAGGTACAGTACTGTATACAATACAGTACTTAAGAGTTGTGATTATAAAGTGATTAAAGTGATACCAGTGTTAAAATGTGACTGAGTCCCCCTAACATCTTCTACATGTTACAACAAGGCTCCCCTCTCCTTGTATTACATGCCTGCTGCTACCCGTTCATTGGTAAGTGTAGTTTTTATGTTTTTACAGTACTGTATTTACATTATTTTTTTTTTATTTTTTTTTACCCATATCAGAGAAGGCCATTGCATAACTCGGCAAGGGCCAGAGCCCCTATCGTGCCGAGTTATAAGGCTTTTACTGTAATAGGACTGATCAGCTGATTGCTATTATTTTATTATATATTTATTGTTAGGCCCGGTTCAGACTACACGTATTTGCTACGTGCGTCTTGTTATCGTTACGTCACGATGACGTTACCTCGTCTCACTGGTCACTCCCGCTCGCTCTTATCAGAAAAAATTGCAGTATAAAACCGCCTTGCTTTCCTTACTTCGTCCCTTTTGTACCCCATGACACACCTATTACTCCCTTCACTATATCCCCCTTCACTCCCTGCTCTACCTATATAGCGCTACAATCCCCTGACAACAGGCTATTGCAAAGGTTACAAGTGGATTCTGTATAGCGGGGTCCACAGGTGTTGCCACATATCGCAGTCGTGGCGCTATTTTTCAAGTCACTAATAATTACTACCTATTACACGGCCTGTAGAGGGTGTTGGTGGCGTAGCGTGATGCTATAGGAAGGATGGTATATAGTAGCTACTAGAGGGGCACGTGAGAGGGTTAGAACTAGAGAACACGAGAAATAACGCAGGAAAATACACCATATAGGTAGTGGTGTTGGTGGAGCTTATATTCAAGCAGCGTTGCCACTGTTCCGCCTTCAAGCAGCGAAACACAATATTTTCACATCATGTATGTCTTCCATTACTAATATTATCTTCCAGAATCACTGATAATAAATATATTTTAAATCAGACCTTGGAAACAGCATTATTTTGATATTGCAAAACTTAGTTACGTATAATGTTATATAAATTGTGGCACCACCGCTCACGCATCCCGCCAAAAGAATTGGCGGCTCCGAATCTTTTGCCTCGAGACGCACGTCTTTCAATGTCACACAAGCCGGAAGTGACGTCACAGTGACGTCACGTTGACAAGACGCATGCAGCAAATACGTGGTCTGAACATTAATTAATAATTATTTAATCATAAATATTGGAAGAAAAAAGCTAAATTAGTTATTTTATTAATTAATTTTATCTTGAAACAAAATTTTATTTAGTGAAAATTCTTCAAGTACTATATTTTTTTCTGAGTTTACGTGTATTTGTATGAGCACCGGGCTGGGAGGCTGTCTGCCGTGACGTCACCAGCAAGTTTCGCGCCACGGCTGGAATGGGGCTGTTGTTTTTCCCGCGCTCCTTACAAAAGTCATGTTTATAGGGAAACTAGCCGCAAAGCCTCCCTCCGGGCGGACGTTTTGGCTAGCTCCTGCAGAGGGCTATGGGCTGTGGGCTGCTGTGGGCTCCTGTGGAGGCCTATGGAGGGCTGTGTTTGGTGGGCCGAAGGCCCACCAAACACAGACTCTCCAGATAGCCCCTTCTAACTTTCCTGAAATCATGGATGTAGAAATGTATGTATTAACGCCAACCCATTACCTATCACCCCCCACCCATTCACTCACCCATCCCCCCACATCCATTACCCATCACCCCACCATCACCATACATCAAGGTTTCCTCAATTCTCGCAACCCACTTTTTTTTCACAATTCTCGCTAATAGGCTACTAAAAAAAAGAAAGAAAAAAGTGATCGGATCATCACCAAAATAGCCTTAAAACCTTCCCCTGGTTAACCTGGTTCCAAAACTGTGCCATATGATGGGATTGCGCCACGAGGGGCGGAACCTATAGCACACACACACACACACACACACACATACACACACTTTCGCTTATATTATTATAAAGATAAGGCCTGGAAATGAATTATTTTTTGTGGATTAGGTATTTTGATTGAACATTCAACATAATTATGCAAAGAAAAAATGGGTCTGGATGATTACTTTAAAGGTTATAGTGAGGTTAGGTTAGCAACCTTTAGGGAATTATATTGAGGTTAGGTTAGCAACTTTAAAGGGGTTACAGTGAGGTTAGATTAACAATTTTTAGGGGGTTATAGATAGGTTAGGTTAGTAACTTTTAGGTTATAGTGAGCAACTATATATAGTTAACAACTTTTAAGGGGTTATAGTGAGATTAGGTTAATAACCTATAGGGGGTTATAGTGAGGTTAGGTTAGTAACTTTTAGGGGGTTATAGTAAGGCTGGGTTAGTAACCTTGCGGGGGTTATAGTGAGGTTAGGTTAGTTACTTTTAAGGGATTATAGTGAGGTTAGGTTAGTTACTTTTAAGGGGTTATAGTGAAGTTAGTTACTTTTAAGGGGTTATAGTGAAGTTAGGTTAGTTACTTTTAAGGGGTTATAGTGAGGTTAGGTTAGTAACCTTGCGGGGGTTATAGTGAGGTTAGGTTAGTTACTTTTAAGGGGTTATAGTGAGGTTAGGTTAGTAACCTTGCGGGGGTTATAGTGAGGTTAGGTTAGTTACATTTAAGGGATTATAGTGAGGTTAGGTTAGTTACTTTTAAGGGGTTATAGTGAAGTTAGTTACTTTTAAGGGGTTATAGTGAGGTTAGGTTAGTTACTTTTAAGGGGTTATAGTAAGGTTAGGTTAGTTACTTTTAAGGGGTTATAGTGAGGTTAGGTTAGTAACCTTGCGGGGGTTATAGTGAGGTTAGATCAGTAACCCTTAGGGGGTCCATGGGGGGTGCAGCCCCCTCTGGTTAGGAAGGTTAGGTTTTTCTTTGACTTCCTATGACCAGCGAGCTTGGTGGTCTTATGGGAAAGTTGGGTTTTTGGGTAGGGAAGGCACACAACTCATTTATTGCTCTACCAAAATTGCCGAAATCTTTACAAATATTAATGCAGGTAAATTCCCTAACAATGGATTTCTACAGAAATTCCGAATTTAGGGCATTTCCCTAGATATTTTTTTGCATATAGTGACTGATTATTTTTTGGGGAGCCATAAATCAGTTATTTTTGCTTCCCCCACCCAAAAACCCCGGTATCCTGCCAGTTCCCTAGGCTTTTTGGCTATAAGGAGAAGAAAAAGATCATAAAATGTGGTGTTCTATAATGAAATAGCCTTTTATCTTCGTATTTAGTGGAACTGTCTCCAAAAATTTCCACGTCGGCGAGTATTCAACTGTCAGCGAGTTCTCGGTTGGAGATTCGGCGAGAATTCCTATCGGCGACAGTTCCACAAACCGCTATGTACACACAAATCACTGCTAAAACCGGCAGTATTAGTTCGGTAGTGGGCTTTCAAAAGTCATAGGATTCTTTACTACACATCTTCTTCTTCTTGTGACCGTTGTCGCTTAGTATCGCTTCATAGGTCCTCTTCCACTTCGTCTCCTTTGTTAACAAAACTTGTTAACTCTTCCCCTGTTTATTTCACCTGGGAAAGATATTTTGATCAGTTTTCAGTCCTTTGATTATCAGCCTAATTCATTGTTTCTTTTGTGTTCTTATCTCCCAGCACTGCGTTAGGAACACTTTGGTGAGGTTTACAATACTTTCAGTTTCCTTTCTGTCCCCATACAGCCCTAACACCGTACACAGGGCCCCGTCTTTCTGCTCTAACCTCCTGTCCCACTCCTCTCTGCCTAGGACTGTTACTATTGACGCTATAAGCCTTTCCCTCTGACTCCTATACTTGTTGCATTCCACAATGACATGTTCTACGGTTTCTTTCTCTCCTACCCTGCAGCTACAATTCTGGTTCTCCAGTTCCATGTTCCTTCCGTTGACTTCCAAGGTGCCTGTTCTTGCTTTGTAGAGTAACTTACTCCCCCAGTCTCCTGGGCAGGGATGCTCGAAAATCTCTCGTAAGGGACAACTTACGAGTGTATGGCTACAATAACCTTACGAGGGTGGGCTGAGGGAGATGCTCGTATCGAGCAGTCACTCCCGTACGGTTATCGGTGGCCTCTGGGTGGGGAATATTAGGGATATTCTAGGGATTTATGTGGGGAAATTCTGCTGACCAATCACAGAGCAGCACCTCGCATGACGCGGCTTTATCTAGCCAATCATCATGCTCTCAGCTGTCAAGGAGCCCGATAAATAAATTTAAAGACTTCAAATGCCGCTGTTTTGCTAAAATCGTCCCATTTCGGAAATCATCCCGCGGACGCTTATTTAACCTAAATAACTCTACAAAACTTAACACAAACCTATCATAAACCTTACCTAAGCTAAACCAGACCTAAACATAACTTAACACAAACCTAAAAACTATGTTTGCCGGTGTTGAACTAAGATCGGACAATTTCCGAAATAGGGCTAATTTTAGCACAACACCGCCAGAATGTTACGATAATACATAGCCGCCATATTAGCCTTTCAGCATAATATTCTCCTGCTGAATACTATAGAGACGTACCCAGGGTATACCTTGATGCGCTGATCATAGGTTCGAGTCCTGCGTGCCCGAAATTAGTATCTATAGGCCACTGCTGGCCCGCTCCGTACCTCCCTGCCGTATTCGTGGCCGCGGCGGTCTCTGTTATAGTGGATGAGAACTGCGCGTTCGCTCTTTAGGTCAGACAAGACACACCTCACTCTTGAGACACGTGACACTTGTGTGCAAGGATAGTACAACTTTATAATGTCCTTGCTTGTGTGTGTACGTGCGTTTGTACGTCAGACATTTGATACCAGTTCAGTTCAGTTCAGTTGTTGATACCACCACCACCGACCGCATCATTATAGCCGTAGCGGCCAAACTTGTATGATGAACTATACGTTTTGATTCAAGAAGTCGACTGATATATATATTTAATATATTAGGTTTGCCCTAATATGAATTTATTACAAGTATAGGTATTGTATGTTAAATATGATATATATGGAGTCAATGACGCAATAAACACATCACATTTCAAACAGGCAAGCATGAAATGGCTCTATAATACACAATAAACATAAAATATAGTGATACAACTTGTAATTTATTGTTTGTTGATGTCTTGTCGCTTCAAATTTCACTCCCTTAGGGAGTTAAGGGTGGTCCCGAGCACCTTTTTTTAGCCTCGCGGTCCCGTAGCGAGTGAGAAAACGGTTTGAGCATCACCCGTAGAGGCGCTACGAGATAAAAGTCCCTTAGGGTAATACTTACGGTCCCGTAACTCTTTCAAGCATCTCCCCCCTGGGGGAGTAAGTATCATCGTATAGATTTCTTCTTTCTGAGTATTTTGAAACCCATTTCCCATTGGGCAATTGAATAATAATTGCGTTACATGTACTACCGAAAATCTACCGTTATTTCAGCCAGAAACGGTTAAGTTAGCTTAGGTCAAATCAGATTAGGTTAGGTTAGAGGTGGGTGTTAGGGATGGTTAGAGCCTGATGCAGGATGAGATTTAAGAAACGGTAATGTTAAGGAATTGATAATCGGGAGGGAACAGCTTAGGTTAGGCCGGAGCGTGGCAGGTGATGGAGTGCCTTAAGGATACATCACAGAACAAAGCAGGCCAGAATCGATTAGGATGCCAATGGGGAGTTTTCAAACGAAGAGCCCCGACAACAGATTGTCCTTCGCGCATCTCACTTCTCAGCACTTTCAGGCTGAATGATCTATCATTTACCGTTAAATTCCTGTACTCTTTGGGGACATACAGAATACCCTCCAATACAACAACCTGAAACAGTTCTTAATAATAAATGTAGTTTATCATTTTATTGTCTGCCACGTGGTGAAAATATGGCAAAACAATTGAATATTTCGGAAAACTCAATCTTTAAAAATCGTCTTTTCATAAAAAAACCGCAAGTCCTTCAAGCAGAATGGAGGCTTCAGGAAATATCTTATTGTATGTAAGCATTCACGAGTAAGTTTGGGGGTGTCTGTCTGTCTTGCGACGGAACATGTAACAAAACAGAGTCATGTGGCGTTCAGCATCTCCACAGAAACCATCCCGCCGGCAGGGATCGTTATCATCAATGTCCTGTAGACACCACACGGGTAGGAACTCAGCACAGCGCCCCCGCTCATACCTTACAGCTCATATCAATGATACTCCACACTTCTCAATTACCCCAGGAACCTGTCCATCCTAACCTATATCACCCGCCTTATCTCATCACACTCTCTATCCTCCTACTGGAAATATTCGTGGAATCCGCTCCCACATACCGTGTCCCACATCGAGGAGACTCGACATAGTTTCTTGCGAGACGGAAAATAGGTAACCAAATGCTATAACTGTCTGCAATCCTGCGACTGTTCCGTGAGGTGCCAACACTGAAATTACTTCTTGAGTTAAAGTTCGTCGTAAAGAGAGCACAGACACACCCAAAAACTAGGTACTCAGTGAATGCTTACAACAAGTAGATATTCCTGAAGCCTACATTCTGACCTTGAAACTTGTGTCTCTCTTTTTATGAAAGACGATTTTAAAGATTGAGTTTTCAAAATTCAATTGTTTTGCAATATTTTCACCAAAGTGCAGACCAAGAACTGATAAAAATACATTTTTTATAAGAACTGTTGCAGTTGTTGTATTGAAGGGTTATTCTGATGTCCCAAAGAAGTACAGAGAATTTACGGTAAATGATAGATCATTCAGCCTGAAAGTGCTGAGGATGTGAGAGCCTGAGAGACAGGCTTGAGCGTGAGCTTATTAGAAAACTCCCCATAGGTATGTGGCAGTGGAAGCGATTAGAGGAGACATGGGATGGAGCACGTTCAGAGAGAGGATAGCAAAGGCAGGACTGAGGTACAGAGCTAGACTGCAACGAATGGATGACAGCAAATGGGCAAGAAAGGTTTGGGACTGGAATATGTATGGGAAGTGGATGAAAGACTCAGTAAAAGTGGAAAGATGGACAGGTGAACTGGGAATGTTTGTGACAGGAGTGATGAGACATGGGAGTATGGCTGTATGCAAAAAGGAAATAAATAGGAGAGTGGAAGAGAAAGGGAAAGAAGAATGGCTGAGGGGAATGAGTGAGAAATCAACACTGGAATGGTACAGGAGAAAGGACCAGCCACGGTATGAAAGGTTCTATGATGGTGGCTATGGAGGGGACCTACTCTTCAGAGCCAGGACAAAGTCGCTGGAGGTAAATAGTCGTATGTACAGATGGAAGAATGGTGGCAGCAAGGTGTGTGTGATGTGTGTGACAGGAGTGGATGAAACCGTGGACCACTTGATGCTGGAATGTGAACGGTATGAGTATGCTAGAACAAAGATGTTGGAGGTAGTGGTAGGAGAGGTCGGAGTGGAAGGATGGCGAGAGATGAGAGACAGGAGAGTGGAGATGGAGTACTTGCTGGGGTTGTGTGCTGAGTGGAGGAGTGACAGTCGTGTGATTGAGAGTGTAAAAGAATACTTGGAGAACTCTTGGAGAGCACGCATGAGAGAGCATGAGAGGCAGGGGGCCCCTCAGTGATGGGGGACCCCGTATGAATGTGATACAGAGAGAGGAAGGAGGGGAAAAAGAAATCCCTAGTTTTGCTTCCCCCTTTTGCTTCTCTCCCAACAGATTACGTGTGTGGGAGAACGCCGGACCAAAGGCTTCACTGACAGCATCTGCTGGGTGACTCCCAAATCAAGATCAAGATCAAGATCAAGGTAGCTCACACGCCTTTTCGCGTCTCTAATATTGACCCTCATTGACCATTCATAACCACTGCCTGTGTCTGTTCACCCGTACTATTTCTGATTCTAGACACTTCCGGAAGCCATTGACAACTTCCTACTGCTGTGTACACGCTTCAACTCCCACAGTTTGCTGACAGGAGGAATTTCCTACGAACAACACAACAGTCAACCACCTGTAGGTCTAGCGTACTCTTGTTGCTTCCTTATTTTCTTATGTTCTAGTTTAGTGCTGTACGTCCCACTACCTCAACTGGCCCTGAACGTCACACCCTTGACCTGTCTACCCTGCTAAAACTCAAAAGGACCTTGACATGTCTACCCTGGTGACAACCCAAAGGATGGATGCCGATGCAGTGGTGAAGATCGAAAGGATGGATGCCGATGAACCATGTGTCAGGTATGTTGTATCCAATCAAGTTTACTTTTTGTTTACCATTATTTCAGCCATTAACGATTAAATCAGATAGTACTCTCGTCTACCGAAATTCTCGTCCAGACACAAACCGGGAACTCTCGGCGACGGCTGATATAGTGAAATTTCCCGTTAGAAATACTGCAAATGGTCAGAGCTATACGCTGATGACGGTAATAACTGCGTGCCTTGTAATGCTTTAAACTACAGTAGAACATATATATATATATATATATATTATATATATTATATATATATATATATATATATATATATATATATATATTAAAATATATATATATATATT
>JACEEZ010002034.1:5000-63002 GCA_016584305.1 Chionoecetes opilio | reverse complement strand
ATATAATACCTAATTATCATAAATACAATTATAACTGGTACAAGTAGTCATTATCTGGCCGAGCGAGGGGCGGGCCGCGCCGGAAGGCACCCACACACACGCAGGCGGCAGGCCGCGCCGGACGGAATTTTCAAGCGCTGACTGATTTTCATCCGGCCGCTGCAACAGCCCCGCCGGATGAAAAAACCCCCCACACACACACTGGCCGCCTCTAGCCACGCCCCTTTTCGTCGGCCGGACAGGCCGCGCCGGTGTGTGTGTGGCCGGCTTAATGGCACTCAAATAAAAATGTCGCCTCCGTGGTGCAGTGGCTGGCGTGCCTGGCTACCAATCTGCGGGCCCTGGTTCGAATCCGGGCCAGGGCAAGTCGGCGACCAGCCCACCCAGCTGTTCTTCCTTCCTTTCGGGGTTGATAAATGGGTACCTGGGGTAACCTGGGGAAGGTAACTGTGGTAACCCGGGTGTCACACTAGCCCTGTGTCCCGGGGTAACGGGTCCTCACCCACCACAGGCTCTAAGGGCTAATGCCACGGAGATGAGCACCGAGGCCACGCGCAGCTTAGCGTATGCTCCCATCTTTACCTTACCCAAATAACAATGGCAATAACGTTCTGTTCCTCCCTGGATTAATGAGCTCACCTGAAGGCGTGGCTGCGGGCCAACACTCTGCCCCTCAAGATCACCCCGGTGCCATTCACACGCGCCCCAGCCATCACTCCCGCCAGGCAGCCCTTGTTTCTTGATGGTGTCCCAGAGCCTCAGTGCCACATGACCCAGTGCCACAGGTCCACAGCCAGCATGGGTCTCACTGAAAGGGTCACAATAGGGTTATAGTGGTTTTTTTTAATGAGTAGAAAATTCAATTATATCTTAACCCCTTCACGCCCAGATCTTTTCTTTGCTATATAAAATAGTCTGTTGTTTGTTAGCCATAAAATTACGAAAAGTCACTGAATATACCAAATTAGTTAGTGGCCAAGGATACTAAACAGGTCATATCTATAAAACATTGCTTACATTCACTCAAAATCGTCTAATGGTACCCAAATTACAATGGAAATGACGTTCTGGGCCTCAAGGGGTTAAGGTCTCATGCTTAAAAATAGTTAGGTCATAAAATAATGATTTAAAAAAATATATATTCACCTAACCTCAATATAGGGGAGCGCGGGGCAGGTTGCATCATGGCCTCTAACTCGCATTAACTTTTTTTATTATTATTATTGTTGTAGTTATAGTAGTAGTAGTAGTAGTTTATAGTAGTAGTAGTAGTAGTATTAAGACGATGTACGTGTGATAACATGCGAGTTAGAGGCAATGATGCAACCTACCCTCGATGCAACCTGCCCCGCTCTCCCCTACCTAACCCGTCAGGATGGCTCGATTGGTAGAGCTGTTGTCTTGCGTGTGTAGCGTCCCTGCGCATTCGGTCAGCGGTTCGAGTCCACCAAGTTCGTCCTGGCGTGGTGGCGCTTTGTATAGTCAATAACCTTGTAGTTGGTACTTGCAAAGTGTCTAGATAGGATCAAAGTATCTTATCTTATCTCCCCTACCTAACCTAACCTGGTTAAATTGTAGTCCTTTCCCGCCCTTAGGTCTCGTTAGGAGGTTATTGGTAAGGTTATAGTGAAGTTAGGTTAGTAATATTATTTTGGGGTTTCCAGGGCAGGGGTAATATAGGGGGGAGGGGGGGTTGAAGGGGGCATCTCTCCCCCACTTTATAATTTCGTTTTAGAGGTATCTGAAGGGATCTGTGAAGGTCTGCAGAAAGAAAGATATTATTCTACCGTAGATAACAGTCAAGTCGCCACCTGCAGTCATGTCGCCAGGCGCCATATATTACGAATTATAGCATCACTACTGATTTGTATGTGCCACTGAAGATGATACACAGTAGTTTATATCATGACTGTATAATCTACCCTGTTTCAGCGTTGTTTTATGCTTTGTAGCTGCAAGTATAGACTGTTTCAAATTTCGCTACGCGTTTTTTTTTCGGGCGACGACGACAGCGGTACGACACTCAATAAATAAACACTAGACGGCGACTCTACTGTTGGTAGCCACTTTGTAGATATTTTTGTCATTTGTTCATTTATAGCCATACTATGACACAGATGAAGACACAAAATGACACAGACTCTCCAGATAGCCCCTTCTAACTGTCCTGAAATCATGGATGTACCAATGTAACTATTAACGCCACCACACGTCTATAAACAGAAAAAAAAGTTGTCCTGGCGACTTAAATGTTATCTACGGTAGTGTTTGCCCATACTCCCCTCTCTCCCCCAAAACAAGCTTAGGGACCTGGGGTAATACGGGATATTTGGCTGGGCTACATTGTCGCAACCACATAAGATATTTAGTTAGGGGTGTTGTAAAAATGTCCCTAAATCTTGGGATAATGATAATGGATTGTATTTCTTCTGAGTCCAGAGACGTGTGAACCTGACGATCCTCACCAACAGAATGATGACCGGAGTGTCGAGAATGACAGGTTTATGGGGCGGGGCTAGCTTGTGTGTGTGTGGGTATGTATTTCTATTGTTTGGGGGAAGGGGAAGAGTATGGGCAAACGCTAGAAATTTACCGGAAAAAAACTCATTGATAAGGGCGGGAAAGGACTCCAAGGGACTCTAGAATTTTACCCCGACGAGATGCATCCCCGCCTATACATTGTGCGATATCTCCATTATTTCACCATGACGTAACCTGTGCTTTGGCATATGTACTCTTGACCAGTCCCTCCACAGCCTGGCGTGTTTATCTTACCGACTACATGAGTGTAACAGGCCAGGAGGAGGAGGATAGCCATGGTCCGACGAATGATACACGTTGCGAGTCACTTTAAAAGGAGGCTGGATATATTCATGGATGGGGATGAAAGGTGGATGTAGGTAGTGTTAAGTGACAGGAACTACCACGTGTAGGGCTCACGGCCTCTTGTAGCTTCCTTATTTTAGGTTCACACAGGCCCAGCAAAAACGGTCTGTGAAGCTTTTGGTCCGGCGCTCAGACTAACATTAAGAACATAAGAAAATAAGGAAGCTACAAGAGGCCGCGAGACCCTCTACACGGAAACAAGTAACTAACAAGTAACAAGGCCCTGTCACACGATGCCTTTTACATGCGTACACAAGTAGTTTCGTACACCAGTCGATTCGTACACCAAAAAGTTGCTCCGTAATCTATAGGAAAGCCTAGTCGTTTCGTACACTCAGCTCAAGAGTTGAAATTGACTACTAGGGTTACGATACGACACCAGGTATGTACGAAAAAACTCAAAATCAGTGTACGAAACAGCTAATAAAACCTGGGTACGAAACAACTTGTGTACGAAACTCCCCTGTAACCGCTCAAAGCCCTTGAAACTGTCACCACGTTGCCTGGGAACAGGAGGAAACAGCAACCAGAGGGGGTGACCAGCCTGTAGGAGACTGGGGGAGTAAGTTACTCTATTAACTTATTAAATATTAACACTTTCACGCCCAAATCTTTCCTTGGCTACATAAAATTGTCTGTTGTTAGCCATAGAATTACGAAAAGTAACTTAATATACCAAATTAGTTAGTCGACAAGGATACTAAACAGGTCATATCTATATAATATTGCTTATTTGCACTAAACATCGTCTAATGGTACCCAAATAACAATGGAATTTACGTTCTGGGCCTGAAGGTTTAAAGGTCCATTACCGCATGGCGTCAATCCGGCCCGCGAGTTTCCTTATCATGGCTCATACTGGTGGTTGTATTTGTTTCACTTAGTTAACAGTGAATTAGTCTTGCCTTGTGTCACCCAGCCAGAGAGTGACAAGGCGAGTGGCTGTGTGTGTGTGTGTGTGTGGCTGTGTGTCTTGTGAGGAAGGGAGGGAGGGATCACAGACCACCATTTTCTACACAGACACTTCCACTATATCGCATCATTCATCATCTTTCCCAATAGGATTTCATTCTTTTATAAGCACAGAGTAATCACGGAGTACTTACCTAGCATTGAGGAGCAGTTAGTGGTCGTGGCGGGTGTTAGTTATTAGCTAGGAGGGGTAATTATCACAACGTTAGCCTAATATGCCGTAACCGCAAAACGAGGCGGCGTGGAGAGGGCGGGAGGAGGGAATTGTGGGTATAGAAGTGCCTGGAGAGGGCGCCAATATTTGAATTGTTTCCATAATTACGGCCCTGTCTGGAATACTGTATACGATTAATTGATTTCATGCCAATAAAGGGTAATGTGCCAGCCATCAGAGGTCATATGGCACTATGGCAAAGCATAATAAAGGGACAGGGTGACAGAATAATAGTGAAACAGTGAGGGAAGGGGACAGAACGTAATGTTACAGCAGGATGGTTAGATCAGATGTAGGATGTGGATTTGTTGGAGGAAGGAGGTTACATTGTCCAGGGAGAAGGAGGGGGATTCCGGGAGAATGTCCGCAAGACAGGGAGGTCGGGAAAGGGAGGACAAATGAGGGAAGGAACTGGAACGGGCAGGAGTGAGATGGGGGCAGGATATTAGGACATGTTGGACAGTGAGAGGAACTTGACAGGGTGTGCCACACTCAAGGCTGTATAAGACTATAGCTGCTTAAACGTGGTTGGTTGGATTAAAAAGATGACGAGTTTCTCTTTCATTAGGTGACAACAAGGAGTGGATCAGAGCAATGGCCCGTACGTGGTAACCGTTTGTATGTGGCGTATTAATAACCCACATATGGGATACTTGGTTCATCTCTCTCTCTCTCTCTCTCTCGCTCTCTCTCTCGCTCTCTCTCTCTCTCACTCGCCTCTCTCTCTCTCTCTCTCTCTTCTCTCTCTCTCTCTCTCCTCTCTCTCTCTCTCTCTCTCTCTCTCTCTCTCTCTCTCTCTCTCTCTCTCTCTTCGGTAATAATGAGCTCCAAGCTCGCACTGAGAGGGTGGGTGAACACTGGCGATCGCGAGTCAGCTCGCGTGGACAAGACCATGGGTGAATAACACACACACAGTAACACTAAGGAATATAATACAGGAATCACGTACAGTTGCATCAAATCTTCTATAAGCATCATGTCGGAAACACACCAAAGTATGAACATAAAAGATACGTGTTTAAGCATGTTTGGACAGCCTGGTTAAACATAAAAGCGTGGCTGTGATGTCAGAATAGTTTCAAACGTGTGCTGTCAGTGTAGCTACGTCCTGTTGTTCTACCGTAGATAACAGTAAAGTCGCCAGGATAACTTTTTTTTCTGTTTACAGCCGTGTGGTGGCGTTAATAGTTACATTTCTACATCCATGATTTCAGGACAGTTAGAAGGGGCTATCTGGAGAGTCTGTGTCATTTTGTGTCTTCATCTGTGTCATAGTATGGCTATAAATGAACAAATGACAAAAATATCTACAAAGTGGCTACCAACAGTAGAGTCGCCATCTAGTGTTTATTTACTGAGTGTCGTACCGCTGTCGTCGTCGCCCGAAAAAAAAACGTGTAGTGAAATTTGAAACTGTCTATACTTGCAGATACAAAGCATAAAACAACGCTGAAACAGTGTAGATTATACAGTCATGATATAAACTACTGTGTATTATCTTCAGTGGCACATAAAAATCAGTAGTAATGCTATAATTCGTAATATTTGGCGCCTGGCGACATCACTGCAGGTGGCGACTTTACTGTTATCTACGGTAAACCAATGTAAAAAGGCAGCTTAATGGGAGGCAGTAGACGTAGGTATATAAAATCATGGATAAATAAAAAATAACAGGAGAATATTACCCTTAACTATTAGGTAACAGTTCTAATAGTCAATGGAAGTCGCTATCTAGGTACGGTACATAATATAGCTGCGTGGTCTAAAAGATTGTGTACCGTAGCGATGCCAGATTCAAAGAAATTTATGTTTTGAGCCGAAATTATGGCTTTAAAAGGGAAAAAAAGGGAAAAAATATATGCGTGTGTGTGTGTGTATGTGTGTACGTATATATGTGTGTGTGTGTGAGGGAAATGTGTGGCTGAAATGTGTGGCTGAAAATGTTGTGCTGAGTCTGGCATCGTTCCCTGATGATGATGATGATTGTCAGGTCATAACAACAATGGCGGTGTTATCTTGGCTGTCTTGTGATCCCAGTCGTCTTGAAGAGGGAAATGGCCGGACCAGACCTAACCAGACCAGACCAGACCCTCCCGCAGGCTGAAGGAACATATGGGGCATACCTTGTGTAAGTACCAAGGACGTAGTGACAGTATTATGTCAGGAAATAGGTGGTGAAAAGGTAGGCTGTGACGATACACTAATCCGGTCATTTCGCCCACATGCCATTTCGCCACACTATTGGGGTCATTTCGCCCACACCATGGAGTCATTTCGCCCACACCATGGAGTCATTTCGCCCACCATGGAGTCATTTCGCCCAAGGTTACTGGTGGTTCATTCCATTTTTGCCAGAGGAAGATATAGTTACATGACTCCGTGACATGGATCGTGTGGGCGAATTGACTAGAGTGGGCGAATTGACTCTTACATGTGGGCGAAATGTCTTGTACCAATGACGTAGTGACAGTATTATGTCAGGAAATAGGTGGTGAAAAGGTAGATCATTCCAGGTTGATGTTTCAGCGTAAATTCCTATCGGCGAGAGTTCTAGGTTGATATTTCAGCGTATATTCCTATCGGCGAGAGTTCCAGGTTGATATTTCAGCGTGTATTCCTATCGGCGAGAGTTCTAGGTTGATATTTAAGCGTTATTCCTATCGGCGAGAGTTCTAGGTTGATATTTAAGCGTATATTCCACGTCGCCGAGAGTTCCATAACCCGGGAGAAATCTATGGGGCGTATGTCTCTTCTGGCTATGAGGGACAGTTATATGGGTCTCTCTCTCTCTCTCTCTCTCTCTCTCTCTCTCTCTCTATATATATATATATATATATATATATATATATATATATATATATATATATATATATATATATTGCAAGAGTTCTGTTATTGCCAAACCATTTAACTTCTAAAGTTTTTTTAATACTCTTATAATTAGAGTATTATTTACTTTCTATGGAGACAGTTATTATAATGGAATTTAAGGTATCTATGTATGTATGTATGTATGCATCTAGATGTTAATAAAATATGCTGGGTTGCTATTTCTATTTTTTGTTCTTAGGTTCAGTCTAACTTGCGATTTTCAAAGTAAAACAAATTTAACTAGGAGTATGATATATTACTATGCGTGAAAATCATATAGAGTTAGTCCCTTCCCCTACACTGAGGTGGCAACACTGGTCTCTGCATAACACTGACCTATCATGAACGCTTTTTGAATTATAAACTATATTCACCTAGTATTTACTCCGACATCGCGAAGGTCGAGTGAGTTGTTACGAGACGAGGCAATCATTATTACCTTTACGTAACCCTGGCTGCCTCCTTATGTTCTCATGTTCTTATGTTCTTATGTGTGTACTGTGTTGTTTCAGAGCGTGGGCGGCGTTGTGAGGGGCCGGGTACAGGCGCGCTGCTTCCATGCCTCGCCCCTGGCCACAGCCCCCCATAAGGTAAATTATTGGATAGATAATAAATATTACTAAATGAAAAATAGATATATTTTGAATAATAATTTCATGGGTGGGGATGAAAGGTGGATGTAGGTAGTGTTAAGTAACAGGACTACCTCGTGTAGGTCTCCCGGCCTCTTGTAGCTTCCTTATTTTCTTATGAGAGAGAGAGAGAGAGAGAGAGAGAGAGAGAGAGAGAGAGAGAGAGAGACTTGAAATAATGTGGTATATTTTAAAGAGGAAATATTCTGGGATGTGTTTGTGCAGATGAGAGAGAGAGAGAGCCTCTTGTAGCTTCCTTATGTTCTTATGTTCTTATGTCTTATGTTCTAAGGTGGCCATGTCCCACCTGGACCCCGGCTCCCACACGCCCTACCCCACACTGCAAGCCAACCTGGACCTTGTCAAGAAAAGGTAGGCCTCAACAGAGACTTTAACCCCTTCAGAGGAGGAGCAGGAGGAAGGGGGGGAGGGGAAGGAGGGACGAGGAGAAGGAAGGAGGGGAGAGGGGGAGGAGAAGGAAGGAGGTGGGACAAGGAAGGGAGGAGGAGGAGGAAGGAAGAGAGGAAATGGGAGGAGGAACTATTATTTTTAAGTATCCTTCGCTTGGTATATAATCCTTCAGAGTCCTTCACGGGCCTCTTCGCTCCTTCACGCATCCTACAGGAGTCATGGGAGGGCATTATAAGTCCCACAGGATTGCTATAGTATTCCTAGGTTTTTATAAGTACTTTGACAATCGCATGGGTGGCTCAAATAGGGATTAATAATACTAATACTAATACTGATCATTGTATTGAAGTAATGATTAATCTAGCAATGCCTAGCATATTGTTATGTCTTGTAGTAAGTTTTGTCTAATTTGTGATTTTTAAGGAATCTCTGGAAGTATCATGTCATTGTGAATTGGCTGAAATAGGGACTTCGAATCATTGTAACTGAAAACTGACTCCAGATTCGTGTTCAGCATGCCCGATAACTGCTAGGAATTAATTTTCAAGCAAATCTATTTTTCAAAAAATATTGCAAATTTTGCAAGGGTATAGCCTTGATTTTTTTAGAAAATCACGATTTTTTCAATTACTAAAAAACTATTACAGATAGATGCAACATGAATAGAGGTAAGTATGAAGCAGATCAAGGGCTATCATTTGGCATAAAGCAAAAAAATATTGATTGGTAAATAACCGAGAAAATAGCATTTTCGTACATTTATACAAAATATAAATTTTCTCGACAACCATGAGGTGTTTTGACAAGCCGATTACTGCATCATGTAGAACACCACAAGATGAACCTTTGTTACTTCAATAAGTTTTCTTACGACTCATAGTTTTGCCGCAAAATAACAAAAACCTGATTTCCGTCAATTTTTTAATATTTTTGAGCCGCCAGAAATCCGAAGAAAATTTTTTCGTTAGATAATTGGAAATGCCGGGGATACAATTGTAGATCCGTCCATTTACAATAACTTTTGATGGGTAAGTGTGGCTGTGTGAGAAAAAAGTTGTGAGCTGAACGCGTTATAGTAAATATATAAGTTTATAATTCAGAAACAATATTTTATTTTTTTATTTTAGTGTAGTTATAATTATAGTATAAATACAATGGCTTTGGTGAGTACAAGGAATGCACTCTGTGCTGTTTTGGCATGTTTGAGTGAGTTACTACTGTGTGGAGGGGCCACCGTAGATAACAGTGAAGTCGCCAGTTCTACGTTTCTTTGTTATGTACAGACCTGTGGTGGCGTTAATACTTACATTGCTACATCCATGATTTCAGGAAAGTTAGAAGGGGCTATCTGGAGAGTCTGTGTCATTTTGTGTCTTCATCTGTGTCATATTAGGGCTATAAATGAACAAATGACAAAAATAAAACCGAGTGGCGACCTCACTATACCTACTACAGTAAAGTCGCCAGCTAGTATTTTAACCCAACAGTTGAGTCGCCACTCTGGGGAATTCAGGGAAATTAGAGGTAAAATAAAACAAGTCTCTATATATATTAGCTGCGGAAGATGCTTGGATATATCAAAATTCCTCTGCCGACGTGAAAATAAATTCTATTCAAGTTTGAAAGATCTGGCAAGTCTTGTGTCCTGTCGCCCGAAAGGCTACTGTTTACTGTCTGTCATCGCGCGAAGAAAAATGTGAGAAGCAAAATGTGCAACAGTTATACTTGCAGCTACAAAGCATAAAACAACGCTGAAACAGGGTAGATTATACAGCCATGATATAAACTACTGTGTAACATCTTCAGTGGCACATAAAAATCAGTAGTGATGCTATAATTCGTAATATTTGGCGCCTGGCGACTTCACTGCAGGTGGCGACTTCACTGTTATCTACGGTGGAGGTCGGATCATTCGGAATTTTGGCTAATTCGACCCAGGTTTCTCCTTAATTAGTTCGAATTGGGGAGGGTTTACTATAAAATTGTCTGTTGTTAGCCATACAATTACGAACAGTCTATAAAATATTTAATATCTATAAAACATTGCTTATAATCACTAAAAATCGTCTAATGGTACCCAAATTACAATGGAAATTACGTTCTGGGTCTCAAGGGGATAACTATTTTTATTTATTTATATATATTTTTCCTGACATCACAAAGGACTGGCCAAGGGCAGAAAAAAGAAGTTACCCCTGTTAATTGGCCGTGGGTATAAATATGACAGTAAGAGCATACCAAGGGAGGCAGGGCCAATATAGTCATGCTTTCCTCAGCCTTCTAAACACTGGTCCTGCCATCTTCAGAAAACTCAAAGTGTTCAGTAACCCCTTCACGCCCAGATCTTTCCTTGGCTATATATAAATGAATATTGTCGAGCCATAAAATTACGAAAAGTAACGAAATAAATGGAATGAGTTAGTGGACAAGGATAGTAAACAGGTCATAGCTATAAAATATTGCTTAGAGTCACTACAAATCATCTAATGGTGGTCAAATTACAATGGAAATTACGTTCTGGGCCTCAAAAATTCCATTCTGTCATAAGGTCTGGTTAAAATGATGCCTGTGTTTACCTGATAATAGGGTTAACTATGATAAAATACAGCTGAAACTGAAGGGGTTAATATGTTCTTCAGGGTCGTATATTCTCAACTGGTCCATGCGTAGGCTATTTGGGTCTTTAAAAGGAGGCTGGATATATTCATGGATGGGGATGAAAGGTGGATGTAGGTAGTGTTAAGTAACAGGAACTACCACGTGTAGGTCTCACGGCCTCTTGTAGCTTCCTTATGTTCTTATGTTCTCAACTCCCTTCCTTCCAGATTGCACCGCCCCCTCACCCTGTCGGAGAAAGTGTCGTAGTACTCGCACCTTGACGACCCGGCCAATCAGGACTCAGTGCACGGGGAGTCCTACCTGAAGCTGGATGGAGTGGCCATGCCAGACACTACTGCTCAGATGGCCATGTTGTTACAGTGCATTAGCTGTGGCCTGCCATGCCCTCCACCATTCACTGCCACCACCTCATCCAGGCACAGGTCAGCCATTACTAGAGTCTGGGGTTTTATGTAGTGCAGGGGTGGGAACGTCCGGCCCACGGGCCATATAAGGCCCACAAAACCATGGGGTCCGGCCCTGCCAAGGCCACCACAGACCAGACTTGAAATCCAATAAATCAAGGAGCTTGTTTTTCATACCAACATAAATAGTTATTAACAAGAGCAAGTCAACCAAGTAAACCAGCTGTGGAGTGGGCGTGCCCTGTGGTGAGAGACCCTGTGGTGGTGTGGCTGTCACACTTTCTGCCTTCCCGCCCGCATATTTTCCAACTCTATGCTGTAGTTAATGCTAGTATGTGGTTTCAAAGTAATGACGTTTGACTGTAGCTCCAAAAGTAACCCTAGGATTTTCTGGAAAGTACCTTCATTGTGATTCCCACACACACATGGTTTAACCTTATTTACCAATCCATGTTTTGGAGAAGTGCCAGGTCCTCCTGCTGAACCTCAGGCTCTGCTAACACCTGTTCATCCACCTCGTACTCGGGCTCAAACATATAGGATCCCATGACAATCTGAGGTTCGTTTTCCTCAAAGGGCTATATTCAAGAATGCTCGTCAAATCCCGGCCGGTGGAGATTTTCCACCGTCGTACCTCCACTGGTGACATCTACAAGAACTGCCCCGACTGGTGGATATTTGACAGGCGTACCAACACAAGCGAGCCCAAAGCGGCATCAGTATTTTGACTGTTTTATACATATCTAATACATTTTACTAGTGAAATTTATCATTTCTGACATTAAAATAATAGCTAAGTTAGTGTTCGCCACTTGTCTGAGGCGTTGGGGCAGAAAAAATTGGCCTGAGTGATGCTTGCGAGTACATTTGAACGTCCCGCCGCCACTGCTCCACACAATGGCCACCTCCATTCTCCCGCCGCCGCCTGGCTTCCTCACAAGTTCACACACCTATATAAGGCCCCCCGGGACCGATTTTACCTTTGGACCGGTCTTTCACAGTGTAGGGTCACTCTCGGTTTTGTTGAAAACTTCCTGAAAGGGGCGGGAAAAAATACATGGAATGAGTGGACGCGGGTGAAGGGGGGGATGTGCAAGTTTGCCAATCACTGACTCAACCTCCCCCTGAGCCCACGCGTTGTGTATATTTTGTTCTTGTATACCAAAAAACCGTACAACGGTGGAGAAAATTTTTAAATAGGGCCCTTTTTAACGCGAGCACGTCATTTCTTTCGGTGTAGTTTGAGCATCGTACTCTAGTCTGTCACGGCGACAGATTCCTGCGACACCGAAGTACAATCGCTCATATAACTTTGCCCACAGGTGTCGGGCAGAGTGTCGGGGGCGTCCCTTTTTTCTGACGTCATCAAAAACTCGTAGCCCTGTTAAGGGAAGTTTTTTTTTTCGCCGCTATTTACAAAGGTTTTTTTTTACGGAAATGGCCCGGAAACTTATTTTGGTGGATGAGGTTTTTTGATTACAGGCAACTAATTAGGCAAAAAAAAAATTGTGTCTGGAGTTATTTTAACACGGGATTCCAACCCCTTGAAAATTTTGGGGCCCCTGTAAATAATTTTCTTTTATGCCAAGGAACCCCTTTTATTATACTAATATATTATATATATATTATATATTATAATTATATAATATTATAATATAATATTATTTATAAATATTTTATATAATATATATATATAAATTAATATTAAATATAAAATTTTATTTTATTTATATATTATATATTATTATTTAATATTATCCTTCAGTGTGACATTTGGGCGGTTTCTTTTTGCTATCTGTGAATTTTGGCCGAATTTTTTGACAGCCACACGCAGTTCTTCCTGGCGACAAAGACAATTCTTGTTTTGTTTTTAAATGACGTCGGCATGAGAAACTTTTTCCAAAAGGTACAAGTTAAAAAAATGAGAAAAACTGAAATCTTTTATGGTGAAGGGGGTCTCTTGCTTTACTAAACCCAAAACTTGTAAATTGTTAAAATTCTTTTAAAGGGTTTCCCACGCCGGGGGGAGTTCATCAGTTTTTTCCTCTTGTACAGACTAATAGTTTTTCGTCCTTGGTAAAAACTCAGTAAAGGGGTTTTCTCACCCTCCTACATATTATGACAAGGGGGGAAGTCTTGGGAAATTTTTTGACAGTGCCCAAAGATTTTAAATTTAAGGGAATACATTTTCTTTTCAGTCTGATTTTGAACTTGAAGTGGGAGGGGAAACATTGCAACGTTTCCTCTTGAAAGGTTTTTTTTCAAACAGGAGTTTTTTTTAAAATGCAAAAAGTTTTTCGTGGCATCAGAAGTTTTCCCTTGGCACCCTGCAGCGGGGTTTTCCCAGTTATTTAATGCTGAAAAATATCTGCTCAAAATGGTAGTTTCATTTGCCTTTTGTGTTTAAAAGACATTAAACAAACTGGTTTTTTATTCTCTTTGAAGAAAAGCGCAGTTCCTGTCACAGCTGAATCCCCTTTGTAAAAACTTTACCCGGGAAACCCATCGGCCTCTTGTGTTGGAGAAGGCAGGGGGTCTTTTGCATTTTTTCAAAAACCTTGCAAATTTAGAACTTCAGGGGGCGCTGCTTTATAAAGTTGACCATTTTCACATTATTCAAGGACTTGTTTTAAATATCCCCAATTTTTTTTGAAACCAGAACTTCTCGGTGGAAAAAACAGGGTTGTTATGATTCGGGTATTTTTCTTTTACGCGTGAACAAACCCTTATACTGAGCCCATCATTGGGGGGAGCACCATCAGTGCAGTTTTCCAACGCAGGGGTTTCCTGAAAAACCACAAACTCCAGGTAAAAAACCCAATGAAAAAAAATGTCCTGGTTTTGGGTAGTTTGGCATTTCTTCACACAAAATAATTGTCCATTATTTCCCTTCTTTTTCAAAGTCCCAAACCCAGCAGCTGAGCTTACCAGTTATATCAGTTGTCTCATCTACTTGGAGAGCAAAGTTTTTATTGGCAGTTTTTCGACAAAATACCAAAATATTTTTGGGACGGTCATCCACACGCCTATAATTTATTATCAGAAACGGAAACCCTTCTTAATTCCCTTACAGTTTTCCCTGCTTGGGTCTCATATTTTTTTTTGCAAGCGGGGCATTTTTGGTTTTTCGCAATAGTGATTTGTCATTTTTTTGGGCCCGAAACTACTAGCCCAATATTTGTTCTTGGGCCTTATCACTGATGGTTCCTTCTTTTCAAACACGTTATTTTTTTCTGCTGGAACCCAAGATTCAAAAATCACCACGGTTTTTATTTGACAATGCCGTTTAACTGAAGTGTCATTTTAGCTTGTCGGGGCCAGGGCTTTTTAGCGAGTTTTTCCCAAAAACTGCACAAGGAAAGGGGACAGTTTTTTTTCCTCCTGTAAAGCCAAGGGCCCCAGATAACTGTCATTGAAAAGGCGTTTTTTTTAACATCATCATTTTCCCCTTTCCTCGACGGGAATCCCGAAATACGACAGTTGGGTTCCCCTGGCTACTCGTAAACGAAATCTGGTTAAACGAAAACAAAAACTAATGGAAAAATATAGTTTTTTCCAGGCCACAAAAATTTAAAAAAAAAAAAAAAAAAAAAAAAAAAAAAAACAGTTTTTCAAGCTAAAAAAAATTTTAGTATTTTTTAGTAGGGGTCGAGAACCCCTTGAGGGTCCTATACCCCTGGTGATATTATGGGCTATACAGGGTGGGAGTACCTGACTTTTCGAACACATATTATACGCTGAAACGGGGTTTTTGTGTTGTGCGGGGGGCCCCAAATTTCCCCGCCCCCGGGGGAAATCTCTTTGTAATTTTTATGGGAAAAGCGAGGACCCTTTGAGGAATCCTATGACACGGGTGATACCTTGGTGCCATCACAGGCGTGGGAGTGACTCTTTTCGGGAAAAAAAAAGGGAAAGGTGGGCGGTGAGGGGGTTTTTGATAGAGGCGGCGGAGGGGGGCGGGCCGCCGCCTCCTCCCCCACGGTGGGTTTGGGCGGCTTTAAATCTTATCATTCATTTATACAACTTGTGATTTAGGGTGAGTTTTATACAGTGCATTATCTATACAATGTCCCCGTGTGTCACCTTAAAAAAGGGTGATTTAAAGTGTTTGATATTACTCTGGCCGAGCTGGGGGGCATGAGTGACGGAAAATACTTGCCGCGGAGCCGCCCCATACCCAAAAATATTCACCTTTCAACCCACACCACACCTTCTACCCCAAAACACTGCAACACAGGCTCCTTACTTATATATCTTACTACTGTATTTTAAAACTCCTTAAAACGAAACATTCCAAAAAAAAAACGAGAATTATTTTAGAGACGGGGCAGAAGGCGGAAAAGGCATCGGGCTGCCATTTTTCCCCGGAAATTGTTCGCTGGTTTGTATTGGCGGAATTTTTAAAAAACAGTTCTTGGCGGGTGAGGGATGACGCCTTACCAGTCAAAAACCTTTCCTATCTTTTTACACCTATCGGGGGAGCTTAAACACTTGTAGTTCCGCATTAGGGAAAGTATATTAGGTGTGCGGAGCGGGGTTGTTGGCCTACACTCCTTGCTGGCTTTCGCCCTTTTTGTAAATTTTTTGTGGGGCCCATTGTCGACCAGCCACCAAATTTTATCAATTTTAGATTATTATCGTAAAATAAAATCCTCCATCCGGGGCATGCCGGGGGGCGCGTCGCCCGCCCCCCCTACGAGCCACTCCCGGGGTCCCACGCGCGAGTTCCCATGCAGGCCCCTTTCCCCATACCAGCACTCTCGCAAAAAACATCAATTTTCCCCCAGCCACGGCCTTGTGGGCGCCCCCTTGGGCCCTCCTCCCGCCGGATTGTCTCTTACAGATACAACCCGATAAAGGGATGGGGTTTTCAGGTACGGCCACATCCCCATATAGCCGAATTGGCGCTGCGGCTATGGGAAATAGGCCTTTTTTCGTCTCAAGGGTGCAATGCGGTTTGACACGAATACCCCACGAACCCCATGTTCTGCAAGACACTTATTCCAAAGGCATTGATTGTCTCTCAAGTCATATTTAGTGTCCATGTTCACAAAAAAAATAAGTAAACAGGGTCCAAGCGACTTGAAGACCGGGATTTTTGTACTCCTGCCAGGTCCGACAACCCAAAATCCCGCTGAGCGAGCCCAAACACCGGGGGCTATCCCAAATCCGTCGTAAGACTTCTTGCGTGCCCCCGTCTTTATGGACTGCCTACCAAGGTATGTAAACTTTCCAAGATCTCAATGTCCTCGCCACCCATGAACAGACTGTACTGCTTCATCTAGTAAAGTCTAAAACACCTGGACCTGTCTTGACCAGAGACCTCAAGCCCCAAAAGGCTTTCCCTCCTGTGCGCGCCTCGAACCATCCCAACCTCCCGACTCACAAGTTTACTGCATCACCAAAAAGATCAGTGTCGGGGTGTTGCCGACGGACCCCCACAACACTTTGATCTAAAACCCTTGTCCAATACCCACCCTTTACAACGTTAAAAGTGATGGAGCAAGGACGCCCCTTGCCTCACTCCTGTATTCCAGGAAAGAAGCTGGATACCCCACCCCCCCTTCACAAAGCACTCTCGCCCCCAGAATCAGACCTTATCAAACCATAGCCTTGGGGAACCCGCGAATCCAAAGACCCCCGAGGGGACAACGAGCCTAGTCAACGCCTTCTTGAATAAAAAAGGGCTGCAACCCCCCTGCGAAACTCACGTCGGCGTTCCAATTATCGTACAACCTTAGGTAAAAAAAAGTCGTAAATGTTTTATAATTTTTTAAAAACTTGTAATTTATTTTGTAAAAACTTTGTAATTTACTTTAGTAAATAATTGGAAATTTTCCACCCCATTTGAATGTCGAAACTTGGTTTTTTGATCTGGTTATTAAAAATAGACCCTATTTACACACTGGTATCATGGTTTCGGTCTATGGAAGCTTGAAAAAACGGGCCTCCCTGTACTAAACTTGCTTTTTTTATTACCCCTATTATTTTCATTTCCGCTTTTTTAAATATTTTTTATTTGTAAGATTTTATTTTTTTTTTAAACATTTATTAAGACTGATTTATTTTAAGACATTTTTTAAACATTGTTTTAAATTTTAAAGACTTTGATTTATTTATTAAACTTTTTTAAAGACATTTATTTATTTATTAAGACATTTTTTAAAGCATTTTTTATTTTTAAGCATTTTTTTAAAGACATTTATTTATTTTTTAAAGATTTATTTATTTATAAGACTGTTTTTTTTTATTAAGACTTTATTTTTTTTTATTGACATTTTTTAAGCATTTATTTATTTTTTAAGACATTTTTTAAGACATTTATTTTTTTATTAAGACTTTGATTTATTATCAACACATTTTTAAGCTTTTTATTTTTTAAAAGACTTTTTTAAAGCTTGATTTATTTATTAAGACATTGATTTATTTTTTTAAAGACTTTATTTATTTTTTTAAGACATTTATTATTTATTAAAAGACATTTTTTAAAGATATTTTTTATTAAGACATTTATTTTTTTTAAAGAATTTTTAAGAAATTTTTTATTTTTAAACTTTTTATTTATTTATTAAGACATTTATTAGACATTGATTTTTTATTAAACTTTATTTATTTTAAGCATTTTAAGACATTGTTTTATTTTTTAAAGCATTTTATATCAAGACTTTTTTTATCAGACATTTAGAACATTTTTTTTTTAAGACTTTTATTTTTATCAAACATTTATTAAAATTGATTTATTTATCAAATTTTATTAAGACATTTATTTTTAAGACATTTTTTTATTTATAAGACTTTATTAAGACTTTTATTTATTTTAAAGACATTTTTTAAAGACATTTCGTTTCATGGCAAATTTTCTCCGGCTATATTTTGCCCCCGTCCCGGGTCCCCCCCATTTGAATATGACCTCAACGATACCTCTTTCTAGGGGGGTTCACATTACCCGGGGGGGTTTCCATGGGGAGGTAATCAAGGTCCGAGGGGCTGACCCCCCCCGTCAGTCCACCATCCCTACTCAACGGGGGGGGGGGGGGGCAATTCGGGTCAACCCCCCTCGCCCTGCGCCCCACTCCAATTTTAAATTAAAATACCACCACCCCCACCACCACCCCACCCCCCCCCCACCACCCCCACCACCACCCCCAAACCCCCCCCACCCCCACCCCCACCCCCACCCCCCCAACCACCACCCCACACCACCCCCACCAACCCACCACCCCCACCACCACCACAATAACTGAACCCACAATACCTATGTTTTTAAATTGGGCCAAAAGTATAAGCCTATTGGAAAAATTTTTTGGTGGGGAATGTTTGAAATGGGCCATTTTTTTTTGTTGTGTGTGTGGTGTGTGGTGGGTGTGTTTTTGTGTGTTTGTTTTGGTTGTTTGTGTTTTTGTGTGTGTGTGTTCGGGGACTTAGGAAACATTATTTTCCACAAAATTGGTGTGTGGTGTGCGTTTAAAGAAAAAAAAACCGCGATTGTACAATTAATGGTTTTTTTTTTAAAGAGAAAAAATGTGTGGCGACAATTTATATAACCCAACAGTTTTTTATTTGCCGTTTATGCCAAGCTATTTCGTGCTTTTCGACCCGCGAAGCCCTTTTTTAAGGGGTAGACGTTTTTAATTTCTTCGTAAAAGGGGATTTTTGTACATTTTCTGGTTTTTCCCCGATTTTATTTTGATGACACGTTTTTGAATCTCGCAAAAAAATAACCGTTTGGAATTATTTCTTTATATGTTATTTGGGTTTTTTTTCTGCGTCTTCGTAAATGATTAATAGTGGGTGTGGGGTGTGTGTGTGTTTGTAGGTGTGTGTGTGTGTGGTTGTGTGGGTGTGTGTTGTACGCAAATAACGTTGGTTTTTGGAATGGAAAAAATTATAGCATCATTTATATTTTTATTAATTTTTTTTTCAAACATTTCCGTTTAAAAGAACGACCAAAAAATACATTGAGTTTTTTTTCCGAATTGGGCCGAGGTTTGGAATTTTGTCGTTTCGTGCGTTTATTGTCGTTTCGTGACGGAAATTTGACCGGCGGAAATTTTGCGGAACGCGAAAGACGTACGACAGTTCTTAGGGCCACGGGGGGGGGGTCTTGACTGAAGGGCCCCAAAACAGCGTCGTCAGGGGCCAGTTATGATAAATTTTTTTTTCTGTCAAAAACAACTTTTTTTATATATATTAGTTGCAATGTCTTTTTTATATGTTAAAAATTAAAATTGATTTTTATAAGAAAGATGGTGGGGACGTTCTGCCGTGTGGGGGCCTCTGGGAACCCCCCCCAGCTAGAATGTCAGGTTGGGGGGGGTGGGCTTTTACTTATTTTCATTTTCCCCAGCAAACCCGCTACAATTAATGTTTTCAGGTCAAACAGCTTATGCAAAATGGGAAAAAACGGTTTTACATTTTTTATCTTAAAGGGATTGTTGGCAAAATAGAAAAAAAAAAAATTCGATCAAGGGGCCCCCAACATTCTACTAAATTCTGTAAGGAATGCTTCAGGGGGTGCCCGGGGTTTAAAATTACCTTCTCTTTTCATACATGGAATTCCCTTTTTTCTTACAATTCTTTGGTTGGGATTTTAAGGCCATCCAACCCACCACTCCCATTTCATTCCCTCCACCCCAACCCTCTGCACCCCTGGGCAATTTCCCCCACTGTCCAACTTCCCAATACCGGCCCCCATCTCATCCCGCCCTTCCAGTTCCCCTTCCCCAAATTTGGCCCCCTTTCCCCGCCTCCCCCGTCTTTTGGGCATCTCCCGGGAAACCCCCCCCTTCTCCCTGACAAATGTAACCTCCTTCTCCAACAAATCCCCATCCTACACTATCTAAACCATCCGCGTAAAATTTCCGTTCTTTCCCCTTCCCCACGTTTCACTATTATTCTGTCACCCTTTCCTTGAAGGGTCGCCATAGTGCCATATGACCCCTGATGGCTGGACTTCCCTTTTTTGGGATTAAATCAAACAAACAATCGGAGATCCAAGGACTGGTTATTCCGATTCCATACGCCCAAAACAATTATTTCTTTCCCGGCTGGCTCCTTCCCCCGGATAACAGCAGTGCAGGGGGTGCAGCTGCCGCCCCCGGGCCCGAATCCAAACGATTAGGTTGAGCGGTGGTGCCTCTCAAGGTGCTCGGTGACTCGAACCAAAAGGTTTTCCAGAACCTTTTGGGCCCCGGGGACCCGGGCAAGGGACGCAGTTTTTGGCCCACTTTGCATTTTTCTTATGTACCGGGACCACACTGGCAACCTTCCCCCTTTTGGCCACCCGCGGTTGGTAGGCCGTGGTTAAAAGTGTGGGAAGTGGACGCCCAGGTCCTGGGCCATGGCGGAGGGGGACGGGGGCTCACTTTTCCCCCACCCTTTTTGCACGTCCCCGATTTAACAGCCGTTTTTCCTTTTTGCCTCACCGTCACCCTCTCACTAGTTTATCACTGACTATTTCTGGGAGTGGGGGGAGGATCCCAGGGGTCAGAGACCCATCTTTTCTGTGAAATTTCATGGCCCGGAGATTGGCCTTATCACGGGCGTCTGAGCCCGGTGCCGGGCCCCGCGGACCAGGGGGGGACAGGTTTCCCCCCCCACCCCCTGTTGCTCCTTGACAAGGGTCCCCAACCTTACACCCCACCGACCACCTTCAGTTTACCCCCTTTGGTTCACTTTCCATGTCAAGGCCCACTCCGGGTGGTCCCCATTTGCTGTCCCCCGCTTCTCTGGCGTGTGTCTGTTCCGGGGGCCCTTTGGGGGCCTCTTTAAGGCAACAGAGCTCCCCAGTTTGGAGCCTCCCACTTCCAGAGCGTGCGGGGGAAAGTATCTCCTCACGTGGCCCTTAAGTGGACTTTTTCAGACAGCCACGTGGTTGAGGTGCCCCCAAAGTCAAAGAAAACCCTGGAAAGTGGGGGGGGGGGGGGGGCCCTCACCACAGGGTCAAAGGGGCGCCCGAGCTGGGGTGGGGAAAGGGCACGTAATTGTGCAGATGGTACACGGCTAACATTGTTGAAGGCGTCAGCATACATTCTGGTTTTTGGACCAATGAGATTAGATTTTTTTCAATGGTTCTGCATCCCCAGGTCAATGTTAAAATGCAGGAAGGCCTGTAGCACCGTGCCCCCGGGGGGGCGAAAACACCCAACACATGGCAGCCTTTCCCTTTTTATCATTATCTCAGTGCTAGTAACTCAAGGCCCGCTCAACCCCCTGTACGTTTTAGTTTTTCCCTTTTTCGAAGGTCACCCCCCCCCTTGGTTTAGTGATCCTTCCTTTAAAAGACACACAGACAACGACAAAAGAGACAGACACAGACAGTCCCCCGCCAAAAAAGACACCACACAGACAGAAGACAAAAAACCCCAAAAAAAAGTTAAAATAAATATTCCCCAAAAAAGTAATGACTTTAAAAAAAAAAAAAAATTTCAAATTATTTTTTTTTTTTACATATTAACAAATTTTTCAGGTGTGGTGTGGTGTGGTGTGTGTTGTGTACATAATATTGTATTCATGTGTTTATTATATTTTCCCAAATTTTTTCCCCTTTTTTTGGGAAAAAAATTATGAAAAAGACTTTCTTTTTTTTTTTTTTGGAAAGGAGAAGAGACACAGTGAAAAGAGACAGACAGACACAGACGTTTTGAGAGACAGCAGATGACATGAAGGGGCGAAGAGGAGAGCAGAAAAACGTGAGGAAAAACAGACAGACATGGAAAACATGAGAGAAAAGATCAGACAACAGACGTCGAGGGAGAAAACGACGACGACGTGGAGAAAAAAGAAGACAGACAGACAGGAGAGGGAGAGAGGGGAGACAAGAGTGAGAGAAAAGAACTTACTTTCATCTTCACTTCTTTTTGTGGTCGATTTAGGCTTTATAGCCTCATTTTGGCAAAATTCAGATATCTATTCAACGTCTTCATAATACCCTTTTAAACAACACAGGCAAATGGGTGTGTTTTTTAACAACGGGGATTATTGACGTTGACTAGATTCTAATTTTGCCAAAATGGCTATGAGAGCCTAAATCGACCACAAGAAAAGAGAAGGTCTTTTTCTCTATCTCTTTTCTTTTCACTGTATCTCTTTTTCCTCTTCTCATTTTTTTCTGTGTTTCTCTCTTGTCTGTTTCTCTTATCTATTTTTTTTTTTCAATTTTTAAAAAAGGAGTCTATGTATACAATGTGTAGGAAATAATTAAAAAAAATTCAATCCTTTTTTTTTTTATTGAATCCCTTTTCTGAAAAAACCATTGGTCAAACCATTTAAATACCAAAAAATAATAACAATAAAAAAATAATGAAATATACCTGTTATAGTACCCTGTCTTCTATATTCTATGTATATCATGTTATTAGCATTTGTAATGGGGTTTTGCTAGTAGCTAATAGTTTTCCTTGCTAACAAATACTCGCTCATTAATTTCTGATTGCAATTTTTTTAACAGATACATATAAATAAAAATTTTTTAAAAAGAAGAGAAGAGAGATCCTTCATGACAAGACAGTCAGAGAAATGAAAAACAAGAGAGAAAGTGATCCGTTTAGAGAAGAGACGTCAGGGGTTTAGGAAAGTGAAAAAGGGGGTGCAGGGGTTGGGGAAAACGTGACAGGGCTGGGGGGTTTGGGGGGGACGTGCAGGGCGTGCGAGGTTTTTGGGGGGGAGCTTGACAGGGTGTGCAAGGGTTGGGGGGAAGCTTGCAGGGGTGCAGAGGGTTGGGGGGGGAGCTGACAGGGGGGGCAGGGGGGGGGGGGGCTTGACAGGGGGGGCAGAGGGGTTTGGGGGGGACTTGACAGGGTGTGCAGAGGGTTGGGAGGAGCTTCAGGGGGTGCAGAGGGGGGGGGAGGGGCTTGACAGGGTTTTGGGAGAGGTTTTGGGGGGAGGTTTACGGGGGTGCAGAGGGGTTGGGGGGGAGCGTGACAGGGGGTTTCAGAGGGTTTGGGGGGGGACTTGGGGAGGGTTCAAAGGGGGGGGGGGGAGCTTGACAGGTGTGCAGAGGGTTTGGGGAGGGCGTGACAGGGTGTCAGAGGGTTGGGGAGGGGCTTGACAGGGGTCAGAGGGTTGGGGAGGACTTACAGGGTGTGCGAGGGTTGGGAGGGCTTTACGGGTGTGCAGGGTTGGGGAGGAGCTTGACAGGGTGGCAGAGGGTTTGGGGGGGAGCTTGAGGTGTGCAGGGGTTGGGGGGGGAACCTGACGGGGTGCAAGGGTTGGGGAGGAGCGTAAGGGTGTGCAGAGGGTTGGGGAGGACGGAAAAGGGTGTGCAAGGGTTGGGGGGGAGGGGGTGACAGGGTGTGCAGAGGGGTTTTGGGGGGAGCTTTCAGGGTTGCAGGGGGTTTGGGGGGGGCTTTACGGGGGTGCAGAGGTTGGGGGGGAGCGTGACAGGGAGTCAGAGGGTTTAGAGGAGCTTGACAGGGTGTGCAGAGGGTTTTGGGGGGAGCCGACGGGGGGCAAGGGGTTGGGGAGGAGCTTGCAGGGGGTGCAGAGGTTGTGGAGGACTTTACGGGTGTGCAGAGGGTTGGGGAGGAGCTTGACAGGGTGTGCGAGGGGGGGGGGGAAAAGCTGACAGGGTGTGCAGAGGGTTGGGGAGGACTTGACCGGTTGCAAGGGTTGGGGGGGAGCTTGACGGGTGGCAGAGGGTGGGGAGGGGTTTACAGGGGGTCGAGGGGGGTTTGGGGGAGCTTGCAGGGGGTGCAGAGGGGTTTGGGGGGAGCATGACAGGTTTTCAGAGGGTTGGGAGGAGCATGACAGGGTGCGAGGGTTGGGGGCATGAAGGGTTGCAGAGGGTTGGGGAGGAGCGTGACAGGGGGTCAGAGGTTTGGGGGGAGCTGAAACGGGTTTGCAAGGGTTGGGAGGGGCATGACAGGGTGTGCGAGGGGTTTGGGGGGGAGCTGCAGGGGGGCAGAAGGGAGGAATAGGGCAACAGCAGTCACAATATGAGAGATGAATAATAAACATATCAGTTATTTCTCTTTTTTTGGAAATTTCTGGGAAACCGGGGTGGGGGTGCACATATAAAAAAAAATTTCAATGGCTCACTATGGAAACAGCAATAATGGGCCCAAAACTATATTTAAACCCTGGTTTAAAGCACAAAAACAAATTCCCAAAAAATCCCGCACGAGGGAAATTACCATGCCATTAAATTTAAATTTTCAAATCTTTCATCAACACATTTTTTGAAGTAACGTCCAACCTTTCATCATTTGATTTAATGCCCTCAAATATAGCCCTTACGATAACAATAATACGCCGTCATTTCGCACCAGTCACCCTTTTTAAAAAATCCCCTTCAAAAAAAACTCAAATTCCCCGAGCTTCCAAACCTCCTCCGACAAGCAGACGACACCCAGGGCTCCCCGGCCCTCCCTGCGGCGGCCCGCCAACCCGCCTTTACAAAGACACCTAAACTCAAGAAATAAATATTACTTGAAGAATTTTTGGGGGTTTCCGATATTTTTTTTTTTTCGATATGGGAAATTTTGATCCTAGGGGGCAGCAAGAAAAACCCGTGCCTTTCCCCGACGCTTAGCACCCGTTTTCCCGCCCTATACGTCCACGATGTGTGTGGGACGTGTATATTATTTTATTATTATTAGTATAGTAGTAGCAGTAGCGTATATAAGTAGAGTATATAGTAGTAGTATGGTAGTTAGTAGCGTAGAGTGTAGTAGTAAATGGTAGTGTGTATGTAGTAGGAGTAGTAGTAGTATACAGTAGTATACAGTAGTGTAGGAAGGAAAGAGAGAGTAAGAGATAGAAGAGAGGGGAGAGGAGAGGAGAGAAGAAAAGAGAGAGAGAAGAGAAGAGAGGGAAAATAGTAGTAGTAGTTGCGGGACATAGTATATTAGTGTATAGAGTAGCAGTAGAGTAGTAGTAGTAAATATAGTAGTATGTAGCAGTAAGAGTAGTAGTAGTGTACAGTAGAGTAGAGATAGTATAGCTTTAGGGGATAGTATTTTGTAGTAGTAGAGTAGTAGTAGTAGTAGTAAACATAGAGTGTTAGGTTAAAAGGTAGTAGTAGTAGAGTATAGTAGAGTAAAATTTTAGAAAAGATAGCATAGTATAGTAATAAATGAGTGTAGTAGTGTAGTAGAGTAGTAGTAGTAGTAGTAGTATTAGTAGTGTAGTAGTTTAAATAAAGTAGTAGTAGTAGTAAAGTAGAGTAGGGGAGGGGGGGGGTGCGGAGTGGTTAGCGTCTCCGACTGGTTTTTGGTGACCCCGTTCGATCCCCGAAAAAAACCAAAAATTTCTGCCCGTGGGGGTGGGCCCAAGAAAAACCCCCCATGCCCTGCCTATCAATCTACCCTTTGACTGCGGTGCACGGAGGACAGGGGGGGGGGCATGAGCCTCAATCACGGCGCACTATAAAACCTGCCTCGCCCCCACGGCGAGGACCAACCATCAGAACCCTCAAATGAACCTCCAACCCACCATCCGAGCCCTGGGTCACCATGCCTACAGGCCCCTATAGGCCCCAGATGAAAAAAAAAAAAAAAAAAAAAAAAGTAAATAGTATAGTAGTAATAGTATAGTGGCAAATGCAGAATAGTAGCAGTAATATAGCGTAGCAGTGTAGTATATTTATATATTAGTTTTCAGTAGTAGTAATAGTAAGAGCAAGCGTAGCATAGTATAGTACAGTAGCAGTAGCAGTAGTATTAGTAAATATAGGATAGGGAGAACGCAGTTTTGTAGTAGGAGTAACATAGTAGATAGTAATAGTATAGTAGTATAGTAGTAGAGTAGTAAAAGTAGTAAAAGTATAAAAGTAAAAAGCAGTAGTAGTAGTATAACAAGTAGTAGTAGTAGTAGTAGTAGTATAGTATAGTATAGTATTTGTAGTAGTAGTAAAAAGTAGTAGTAGTAGTAAAATAGTAGTATAGTATAAAAGTAAAAATAGTATAGTAATTAGTATAGTAGTAGTAACATAGTTGTAGAGAATAGTATTGTGTAAGTAAGTAGCAGTAGAGTATAGTAGTGCAGTAGTAGTAGCAGTAAGTACAGTATAGTAGTAGTAGTAGTAGAGTGTATAGTAGTAGCAGTAGTAGTAGTAGTAAGTAGTAATGTAGTGCATATAGCTAGTCATAGTATAGCGTGTAGCAGTGTAGTAGTAGTAGTGTAGTATAGTAGTAGTAGTAGTAGTATTTGTAGTAGTAGTGTAGCAGTAGTAGTAGTAGTAGTAGTAGTATAAAACAGTAGTACAGTAGTAGAAGTAGTAGTAGTATAGTAGTAGCAGTAGTACGTAGTCAAAAGTCGTTTTTAGGGAAATAAGGCATGGAAATTTAACATTTTTAGGAATAGATATTTTTAATGAACGTTTTAAAAATAATTAAAGGAAAAAAAATGGGTCTGGACGATTACTTTAAATTTGTTCCGCTTAAAACCAAAAATTTTACAAAAAACTTTTAGCATTAAATCCCACAAAAGTCCGTTGAGGGGGGGATTGCTACCTGGGGGGCCCCATAACTAAAACCCCAAAAATTATTCTCATGGCCTGTTTCATGCTCACAGTACATGAAAACTTTTAAAACCCATCTTATTTTGGGGGACTGCTTTGGATACCAGAAAAGGGCAAGGGCCCTTTCCCGTTAAAAAAAGTGTGTTTTTGGGTACATCAACTTCTCCCTTTTTTATGTTTTGGGATAAATAAAAATCCTATGCATAAAGAAGACTTTGGGATAAAAACACACAGACAAGATGAACCTCGCATCCAGGAAGGGGTTTACAACAAAAAATTTTTTGTGCCCAGCACTGAAAAAATTTTTTTACTGGGCGACAGTTTTCCATCAGGGAGACATTTTTTTCGCCCCGTTCCCTGGTTAAAAAAAGCCGCCCAAATAAAAAAACCCTTCATCTCTCTTGTGTCAGAATCAGACCCATAATACAAAACTAATATTATCAGTGACAAAAAAAACCTATTCTTGCAGTAGTCCCCCCCCCACAGAAAAAACCGCTGCTGTGTCCCTGGCTGGCCGTTACCTGGAAAAAAAAACCACAGTATAAGAGAGAAAGTAAAAAACTGCGAAATTGTTAACATTATGATCCTTTGGGGAAACGTCAAAACCACACACACATATGAAGTAAGTTTTCCCCCCCCTATCATTATAGCTGTACTAAACTAGGACTTAAAAAAAAGAACAAACACTGAGGTTCTCAATTTCAAGGTGAACTGATAATTAAAAATTATCGAGAGAGAGAGAGAGAAGAGAAGAGGGAGAGAGGAAAGGGGGATAGAAGGGGAGGAGAGAAAGAGGAGAAGAAGAAGACAACGACAGACAGACAGCAGACAGGGAAAAAGGGGAGGGAATAGAGAAGAGAGAGACGACGACAGACAGACAGACAAAGACAGAAGACGAGAGAGAGAGAGAAGACGAGAGAGAGAGAGAGAGAGAGAGAGAGAGGAGAGAGAGAGGAGAGAGAGAGAGAGAGAGAGAGACTACTGGGTGAAAATAAACTTTCTAAAGTCTGTTAAGTAGAGTACTAGATCTATTACTTGGGAAATAAATGCAAGTCTGACATAACAACGTCCTTGTTGATCAATGTACAGGGACAAATAAAGCCTTTATTTACTACTGAGAGGCAAGCAGTGAAGGCAAGAAGCAGGCTACCGTAGATAACAGTCAAGTCGCCACCTGCACTAATGTCGCCACCTGCCAAATATTACGCATGATAGCCTCACTACTGCTGTGTCTGTGCCACTGAAGATGATACACAGTAGTTTATATCATGACTGTATAATCTACACTGTTTCAGCGTTGTTTTATGCTTGGTAGCTGCAAGTATAGACGCTTTACAATTTCGCAACTAATTTTTTTCGGGAGACGACGACATAAACACTAGATGAATAGATAGACACTAGATAGATAGAACAGTACATAAACACTAGATGGCGACCTTAGTGTAGTCCCGTTATCAACGTCGCCACTCGGTTCTATTTTTGTCATTTGTTCATTTATAGCCCTACTATGACACAGATGAGACACAACCTGCACAGACTCTCCAGATAGCCCCTTCTAACTGTCCTGAAACATGGAATGTAGCCATGTAACTATTAACGCACCAAAGTCCGTGCCTGGCAAAGAACTTGGCCTGGCAGATTAGGTAGTCTACGGTAGCAGTGAAAACTTTGCTATCACTTTTAGGCAGGACTTTTCTATTAGTTTGGTAAAATAATTGTACAGGAAGCTTACAACTGATTAAGACCATAAGACATGATGGAGCTACAAATCCTACCCACTTATCCTCTAACACTCCTACACCACCTTTAAACATCCTAAAGGCACAAAATAAATTTTTTATAAAAACATTTAAAAAATAAAATTTACCCAAACGAAAACAACAAAAAGCAACAAAGGGCGTAGGAAAAAAGGGGGGCTTTTGGGGGTTTGTGGTTAAATTTTGAAATGTTAGCTTTTAAAAGTTTTTAGAAGGAAAGGTAGTTGGGTTTAAAAAATAAAGGAAGGGAGGAGTGGGATTTTTTTTTTTGGGGTTTGGGGAAGGAAAAAATTTTAAAAACGGAGGGCCAGAAAAAAGGTTTGGGGGGGGGACCCGGGGCCCATTACCCAGGGGGAAAGGTTGAATGCATTAATAGAAAAATTTGACGAAAAGGGGAAAGGAAGGAGGGGGGGAGGAAGGGGGGGAAGGGGAAAAAGGAGGGGGAAAAAAAAGGGTAAAAAGGAAAAATTTTTTCCGGGCCTTGTTTGTTTTTTGGGGGCAAAAAGGGGGGGGGGGGGGGGGGGGGGGAAAATTGGTTGGGACTTTATTATTCTAGGTTTTTAGCGTGCCCTTTGCCTATTTTTTTTGGCAAAAATTTTCAAAATTAATGTGGGAAAAAGGGTTTTTTGGTTAAGGAAGTTTTTAAAACCCCACGGGTTGGGGGCCTTAAGCCAAAGGGGGAAAAAATTTTCCCCCAAAAACACCCCCTAAAAAAAAAACCAAAAAAAAAAAAAAAAAAAAAAAACAAAAAAAAAAAAAACCCAAAAAAAAAAAAAAATTTTTTTTAAAAAAAAACCAAAAAAAAACCCCAAAAAAAAATTTTTTTCCAAAAAAAAAAATTCAAACAAAGGGAGGGCCGTGGGGGAAAAGGGGGACCTTGTACAAAACTTTCCACACCCCAACCTTCATAACCTTAACCCCCTGTTTCCGGGGTTTTTAAAGTTGACTTTTTGAATAAATTTTTTCCCAACCGGGGCTTCATGCCTTAAAACTGGGGCAGGGCGGGGGAGGAGGAGCCCAACCAAACAAAAACAAAAGGGGGAGGGGGGGGAGGGAAGGAGCAAAAAAAAAAAAAAAGTGGAGGGGGAGGGGGGAAGGGGGAAAAAAAACCAAAAAAAGGGAGGGGGGGGGAGGGGAATAAAAAAAAAAAAAACAAAACGGGGAGGGGGGGGGGAGGGGGAAGGGGAAAAAGGAAAGGAAGGGGAAAAGGGGGGTTTAAGGGGCGGGGGGGAGGAAAGGAAACTTTTCCCCACATTAAACAAAATTTGTAACACCCCTTTGTCGGGGTTGGGGAGGAGGGGGAAACCCAAAAAAAAAAAAGGGGGAGGGGGTGGGGTGAGGAAGGAAAATTTTCCCCCAATCAAACACAAATTTTAACACCCTTTGGGGTCCAGGGGGTTTAGGGAGGAAACCCTTTGGGGTTTTTTCCCCAAAATTGGAAGCCCCCCTGGTGCCTTTTTTTGGGACCCCTACTTTTTTAAAAAATTTTGAACCCCCTTTCACAAACAACCCCTTGGCCGGGGTGGGGGAGGCCCTTTGATTTAAATTTTTAAATTTTAGGAAGGGAGGGGGGGTTTTAATAGAAGGTTTTTGGGGAACCCCCAAAAATAGCCAGGTTTAAATTATTTAAAGGTAAATTATTAAAAGAAAAAAAGGAATTTTAATTAAATTTTTAAAGAAATGGGCTTTGGAGATAGGGGAAATTTTGGGAAAAAGGGAGTCGGGGGGCCCACTAGCTTAGGAGGAGGAAGGTAATTAGGGGGGGAAAAAAATTGGGGTAGGGCGACGGGAATTGCTTAGGGAAAAAAGGGAGGGTTGGGTTTTAATGGACGGGGGAGCCCAGACCATCCGGTTTAAGGAAAGGTATTAGGGGGAAAAGGAAAGGGGAAGGGGGGAGCAGGGACAGGGGGGAGGAAGGGGAAAGGAGGGGGAAAGGAGGGGGGGGGGAAGGAGGAGGGGGAGGAAGGAAAAGGGGGAAAAAAAGGAGGGGGAGGGGAGGGGAAAAGAAGGAAAAGGGGGAAGGGGAGGAAGGGGAAGGGGAATTTAAGGAGGGGGGGGGGGAAGGGAGGAGGAAGGGAAAGGGGGAAAAGGAAAGGGGAGGGGAGAAGGGACAGGGAATTGGGGGAGGTAAGGGGGAAAGGTTTGGGGTAATAGGAGGGGGGGGAGGGGGAAGGGGGAGGAGGAGGAGGAAAGGGGTTTGGAAAAGGGGAAAGGGGAGGGGAGGAGAAGGGGGAAGGGGGGGGGGGAGGGGGGAAATTTTTTTTTTAGGAGGGGGGGGGGAGGAAGGGGGAGGAGGAGGAAGGAAAGGGGTTTTTGAAAAGGATAAAGGTGGGGGGGGGAAAGCGGTTTTTGGGGCCCAGGAGGGGGTTTTGGGGGAAGGGGGGGTTTGGAGGTTTGGGGGGAGGCACCCGCTGGTTTGGTTTAGGTAAGGTAATTTAAGATTGATTTGGCAAAAGGTTTGGGGGTGGGGGGAGACAGGGGCAGGTTGGGGTGGGAAAGGGGAAGGCGGGGGTAATTAGGAGGGGGGGGGAAACAAGCCCCAGGTGGGTTAGGAAGGTAATTTTGGGTTTTTTGAAAAAAGGTAATAGGGGAGGGGGACATGGGACAGGTAGGGTAGGGGGGGGTTTGGGTAATTGGGAAAGGGGGGGGGGAACAAGCCCCAGGTGGGTTTAGGAAAGGAAATTTGGGGTGTTGAAAAAAGGAAATTAGGGTGATGGGGGGGGACATGGGACAGGTGGGGTTTGGGGGTAAGGGAGGGGTGGGAAATTTAAAGGAGGCTGGGGGGGAGACAGACCCCAGGTGGGTTTTAGGAAAAGGTAATTAGGGTTTTTGAAAAAGGGGAATTGGGGGGTGGGGGAGACAGGGGGACGGGTAGGGTAGGTAAGGGAGAGGCTGGGTTTAATTAGGGGGGCTGGGGGGGGGACAGAGCCCCGGTAGGTTGGGGAAAGGTAATTAGGGTTTTTTGCAAAAGGTAATTAGGGGATGGGGAGAAATGGGACGGGTTTAGGGTAGGAAAGGGGAGGGGCGGGGAAATTTAGGAGGCTGGGGGGGGGGGAAAAAGAGCTCAGGTGGGTTTTTAGGTGAAGGTAATTAGGGTGTTGAAAAAGGTAATTGGGGTGATGGGGAGGGACATGGGAAGGAAAGGGAGGGCTGGGAAATTTAGGGGGTTTTGGGGGGGGGGGGAACCAGACCCTCAGGTGGGGTTAGGTAAGGTAATTAGGGTGTTGCAAAAGGTAATTGGGGGAAATGGGGAGACATGGGGACGGGTTTAGGGGAGAGGCGGGGGGGGAAATTTAGGAGGCTGGGGGGAGAAAAGCTCAGGTAGGAGGGTAAGGTAATTAGGGGGGAAAATTTGGGGGGGGAACATGGGAAAGGTAGGGTAGGTAGGGGGGGGTTGGGTAATTAGGAGGTGGGGGGAAAACAAAACCCTCGGTAGGTTATTTTAAGGTAATTAGGGTGTTGAAAAAGGAAAATTGGGGTTGAGGGGAGAAATGGGGACAGGTAGGGAGGAAGGGGAAAAGGGGGTTTAAAGGGGGCTGGGGGGAGACAGAGCTCAGGTGGTAGGTAAGGAATTGGGGTTTGGGGCCAAAAATTTAATTAGGGTGATGGGGAGCCCTGGGACAGGTAGGGTAGGGGCTGGGGGTAATTAGGAGGTGGGGGGGAAGGGGCCTCAGGTAGGTTAGGTAAAGGTAATTAGGGTTTTGAAAAGGGTTAATTTTAGGGTGATGGGGGGGACGGGGAAGGAGGGTAGGTAAGGGAGAGGGGGAATTAGGGGGGGCTGGGGGGGGGAAGAGTCAGGTGGGTTTAGGAAAGGGGAATTAGGGTTTTAAAAAAAGGGAAAAAAATTGGGGGGTGAGGGGAGACAGGGGACTTTGGGTTTGGAAAGGGGAAAAGGGTGGGTAATTAGGAGGCGGGGAGGGAGACAAGCTCAGGTAGGTTGGGAAAAAGGTAATTAGGGTTTTTTTTGCCAAAAGTAATGGGGTGATGGGGGAGACAGGGGGACATAGGGGGGTTTAAGGGAGAGGCGGGGTTTTAATTGGAGGCGGGGGGGGAGCAGAGCTCAGGTGGGTTTTTAGGAAGGAAATTTAGGGTGTTGAAAAAATTTTAATTAGGGTAAAGGGGAAAGGGGGAACGGGTTTAGGGTAGGAAAGGGGGAGAGGTGGGGGTAATTAGGAGGCGGGGTAGGGGGCCCGGGAGCTCAGGTGGGTTTAGGAAGGGTTTGGGGGACTTTGGGGTTTTAGACGTAGACTTTAAAAAGGGGAAACGTTTAAGTAATGATCTTTCTTAATAATAATAGTGGGATTTCATTAATTTTTCAATCTACCCACACAAAAACTATATTTCCCCCCGGGTCACCCCCACTGCACTAATACCCCCAGGCACAATATTTTAAACCAAATTTTATAGCATCAACTACACCCTTTGTCACGAAGACTTTGTAGTGTGATGTAAAATAATTTTAAACTACGTGCAGATCTTAAAGGGGCAAAAAAGGGCCCTGTAGGTGAGGCAGAAGGGTTTAATATTTTGTCCCTGGGGGAACATTGGGGCAGTGGCGAGGTAAATGGGGGGACTAAGTGTTTTTCTAGGTACAAAAACCCGGATGGCAATACCCAAAGGATTTTTTTTAAAAGAGGAGCTGGTTTTTGGGGTTTGTGCAGGTCTTTCTCGGACGGGTGCCGGTGGGGGTTCGGTGGTGACCATTTTACAGGCCCCCCCACCCCCCTCCCCTCGTGCTCGGGCCCCACAAGCTTTTAGTTTCCCCAAAGGGAAATGGGATGAGCGATTAAAATGGGGGTGCCCTTAGCTGGGGGGGTAAACCTGAGGGGGGGGTCAAAACAGTTAAAATTTCCAGGGGAAAAGGTGACACAGAGAAATTTACAAAAGTTCGAATCAGATTTTTTTTAAATTTTGAGAAGGTTTCCCGGGTTGTCAAAATTTCCCGGAGAAATTAAAAAGCATAAAAAATAAATCCCATTTTAGAAAGGGCCCCACCCATTTCGCCGTTGTCTGTTCGTTTTCGTCGTCTGGTTGTTGTCTGTCTGGTTTTACTCCCCCTCCACTTTTAAATACATACTATACTACTACTACTACTACAACTACTACAAATACTACTACTATACCCCACCACTACTATACTCTGTATTTTTCGCCCGGTTACGGGGAGTTTCGTACACAATTTGTTTCTTTACCCATTTTTGGCTAGTTGTTCCGTACCTGTTTTTGGGTTTTTTTGGGAATTTCTGGGGGTCGTTTTCGAAAACTCTAGTAGCCCAAGTTCAACTTGAGCTAAAAGGTCCCCAAAAAAAGGATTAGCTTTCCTTAAAATTCCCCCGAAAAAACCCCCTTTTGGGTGTACGAATCTACAAAATTGTACGAAACAAACTTGTGTACGAATTTGACTGCCCCACCGTTTAGCCCCCCAGGGCCCGGGGACATGCTTTTTTAGGGGCCCCCCACTACTACCACCCCCAACTATTTACTACTACTACCATAAAAAATACTACTATCCCAACCACTACCACCACCACACTACTACTCCCCACCACCCCCACTACTCCCACCACCACTACTACTACTACTACCATTTACTACAAAATTTACTACACTACCACCACTCCCACCCCCCATTAATCCCTACTACCACCCCCCATACTACACTACTACCCCCAACCATACCACCACCACTATACTACTACCCCCATTTTATACTACTACCAAAAAAACTCCCCTACTACCCCCCCTTCTACTACCCCCAAAAAAATACCCCACAAACCACCATTTACTACCACCACCACTACTAAAACTACCACCACCACCACTACACCCCCAAACCACTACACCACCACTCCCACCACTCCCAACCACCACCCACACTACTATACTACAAACCACCACCACCCCCACCACCACTACTACTCCCTACTCCCCCAAATCCCCAACACCACTAAACACCACCCCCACCACCACCCAAAAAACTACTACTACAAACCACCACTACCACTACCACTACTTCCCCAATTCTACTGTACTTTTAAACCCCTACTTTAACCCTTTAACCGACATGACTTTGCGACTGGAACCGACTTTTGCCCGGACTTTGCTTTTTTTTAAGGAAACAACCACCACTACCACAAATTTCTACTACTACAAATCCTGACTGCTTCGACCTGGTGGTGTAACCCGTCCCCCGGGGGGCCCGGGGTTTATCTGGGGCCCTCGGGGACCCTCCGGGGGGCCCGGGAGACGGTGGCCCTGAAGGTGCGGGGCCCAAGAGGGAGGAGGAGGCCAGGGCACGTCAGCGGATCTCATTTAATTTGACCCTCGTCCGTCTGTGTGGGGAGTGTGTGTTTTTAATTTTAATAGTTAAATAAAAGATATAGTCCCAGTTAGATACCCACACACAACCTCCCTCAACTAAAAACTCTGTCTTTTTTCCAGTAAAAAAATGATTTTAAAACCCTTTTTGTCTGTCTGTCTGCCCATCTCTCACACCCACAATAAACTATTTAAACCCCCAAAAATAATGCAAATTAACACTAAAACAAAACCCCTCTCTCACACACACACCCAAAACCCCCCCCAAAACCACAAAAACCCCCCCCCCCTTTTGCAAAACCCCCCCTGGGGGTAGTGCAGGGGCCCTGTTTTGTGCACCCAGGCGGGAGCCGTGGACCTCACCGGGACCACCGAAAACACTGACACCAATTTGGGCCACACCCCACACGGGGGACTCCATCATCAGGCCCCTCAAAACCCTGCAGGGAGACAAAAGGACCCCATTAGAAGGAGTTTATTATAAAAAAAATTATATACTACAATAATACAAAGCAAGGAATAGAACCATCAGACCTTACACCTAGGGAGGAAAAAAAAAGGGGGCATGGAGTGGTTAGTAGAAGTAAGTCAACAGAAATAAAAGTAGATTCACCCCCAATGCAGAAAAAAACTCACCCTTAAAACAAAAAAATGACAAAACATGTAATAACACACGCCAAAAACCCACACAAACCAGAACCCACACCCACCAAACCCCCACCCCAAAACCCCAAAACCCTTCCCCCAACCCCCCAACACTATTTTAAACCCGTACAAAACCCCCAAAGCTGAACGCCCCCACAGGTTAGGTTTGGTTTTTTTTTTTGGTTTATTTTTGCTTTTTTTTTTTAGATAATTTAGTCTTTTTAAAAAGGGTTTTTTTAAAATTTTTTGAGGGGTTAAAATTTTGGGTGATTTGAAAGGTTTTTTTCAGATTATTTGAGGTTGTTTGGGGGCTTAATTTTTAAGGTTTTAATTTTGAGGTTTTTTTTCGAATTTAATTTTGAGGTTTTTTTTTTTTTGGTCCCATTTTAAGTTATTTTAGGGGTTTTTTTTCAGATTATTTTTAAGGATTTAGCTTTTTTTTTTTTTTATTTTAGGTATTTTTTAAAAACCTATAAACCCCCCCCCACAAAACCCCACACACACCCAACCCCCCCACAAACCCCCCAAAAAACCCCCAAACAAACCCCCCTGCGTTAGAATCCAGCTCCAAAAAAAACCCTCCCAAACTGATAAATCTCCACGGCTTTTTTCCCCCCATCGGGTTTCGGGGGGGAGCGCCCCGGGCCCGCACGATGCTCTGCGCCTCATCAGGACTATTTGTACTGGAGGCGTCCCGGGACAATACCCCGTTAAAAATCCAGGCGTCGAGGGATACCCGGGTTTTAATAGAACCCCGGGCGTAGCGTTTTGGGGATTACGCCTTTGGGCAGGAGGGCACGAGTGGGGAGGGGGAGGCCCTCGTTTTCCCCTTTTTGCCCAAAACGTTGTCTCCCTTGTATCAAGCTACGGAAGGAAAGGAGGGCCCGCGGAGGTATGGGGGTTTTGGCAGATAGTTTGAGGCGATTGTGGAAACCTAATCCCAAAAGGGCCCGGTTTTTCTGGGGTTTTCGTAAGGGCCGCACCCCTACCGGGCCCCGGCGAGGGAAAAAAAAAGTCCCCATCCGCCCTGAACCCCCCCCTCTAAAAGGGACCCAGATTTGCACTCGAGGGGGGTTAGGCGTTCCCCAATTCGTCGCCCGAGCTGCATGAGGGGGGTCGAGATTGTGAGTCCGGGGTTTCGCGCGGCTGGTTCCCTCGTAAGCGTTGAATTCGCCCCTGTACAGGGAGGGAAGGGAAGGGTGAACATTTGGGGGCGCGATGGGGGGGGGGCCCAAAGTCAACTAAAATTTTTTTTAGGCCAAAAGCCCGGATCTTTTGAGGAAACCCCCTGTTTTTAGGAGAAGAGTGACGGAAGGGGAGGAGAATTGGGGGGGAGAGAGAGGAGATGAGAGAGGGGAGGAGAGAGAGGAGAGAGAGATAAATCAGATTACATTAATTTTAACAATTAATTAGAATTTAAAATATTTTTTGTATAGTGTAACCCCACACACACACAAACCCCACACAAACCCCCCACCCCCCACCCACACCCCCCCCCCACAAGGGCACACCCCACAACACACACACCCCACAAAACAAACCAATTTTCCTCCTTCTCTCCCTTTAATAACCAAAAAAAGGTGACTGCCAAAAAATATTATTTTTCAAAAAACCCCCCAAACCCAAATCTCTCTTCTACCCCCCCCCCCCCCCCCCCCCCCCCCCCCCCCCCCCCCCCCCCCCCCCCCCCACCCACCCACCCACCCCCCTTTTTTGGTGACAACCCGGGGGCCCTTTTATGTAGCCCAAAAGGGAAAGGAAAATTTATGTCCTGATACCAAATGCATCATAAACAAAATAACATCGGGGATTAACACCATCTTTCGCTTAAATTGGCCACACATCCAATAATATGGGTTTTTAAAAAACGTAACCCTTTATGGGGGGGGCAGAGGGCATAATAATGGGCACTTTAAAACCCCGTAACTTTCCCATAGGGTAAAGGGATTTAGTAAACACTAAAAGGTGTGTCGGCACGTCGGGGGTCTCGTCTCGATTTAGGTTTGGTCGTTATTTAATGTATGTAAATAATCTTTTACCCCTCTGTTTTTTATTTTAAAAAAAAATGAATAATTGACCCACTAAAAACTAATACACGGTTTATAAATATAATGGGGGAAAAGTATTTATGAAGACAATTTCTTTCCCTTGAGATTAACCCCCCGCGGGAGCTAAAAAAGATGCCAAATTTTTAAACGGGCACTTTCTATTTAAAATTAATGCCTTCCTTTTTCCCCGGGGTCCCCCCTCCCCTCCTAGGGTAGGCTATGCTATGCTAGTTAAAGAGCTTTTTTCATAAGATGAGAGAGAGAGAGAAAAGAGAAGAGAGGGAGAGAGAGAGGGGGAGAAGGGGGAGAAAAAGACGAGAAGGGGAGGGGGAAAAGACAAAAAAAGGGGGAGAGAGACGGGGGGAGGAAGGGGGGGGGACGAGGGGTTTTTTTTGCAATGTAATGAACAGCTCCCGTCAACAGTAATCAGGCAGTGCAGTAGTCAAGGCCCCCCCCCCCCCCCCCCCCCCCCCCCGGTCAGTCAGTCCCTCAGTTAATCAGTAATTTAGTCGTTTAGCAGCGTTAAAACGTAATCATCAGTCAGTCAGTCAGGTAATCAAGTAACAGTTTAGAAATCAGTTAATCAGAATCGTCAGTCAGTCAGTTAATCAGTAATCAGGCAGTCAAACAGTCAGTTTTAAACAGTAATCAGCAGTCAGTCAGTTTTAACAGTAATCAGGCAGGCGTCAGTCAGGTTTTCAGTAACCCGCAGCAGGGCAGTTAATCCCCAATCAGGCAGTCAGTAGTCAGTTAATCAGTTTAAACAAATCAGTCAGTCAGTTTAAACAAACCCGGCAGGGGAGTCAGTCAGGGAAACAGTAACAGTCAGTAAATCAGTTAATCAGTAATCAGGCAGGCAAATCAGTCAAATTAATCAGTAAACAGTCAGTCAGTCCCGTAGCTAGTCAGTTTAATCAGTAACAGGCAGTCAGCAGTTTAGTTAATAGTAATCGTCAGTCAGTCTGTTAGCTAGTCAGTTACTCAGTTTAAACAGGCAGCCCGTCAATCAGTTTAAACAGTAATCAGTCAGTCAAATCTGTCAGCTAGTCAGTTTAAACATTTAAACAGGCAGTCAGTCAGTCAGCTAGTCAAATTTAAACAGGAATCAGGGATTTAGTCAGTCAGGCAGTCAGAATCAGGGAAAAGTCAAGGGAGTCTGTCAGCTAGTCAGTTAATCAGTAATCAGGCAGTCATTTAGTCAGTTAACCCCGTAATCAGTCAGCAGCCGTCCCGCTAGTTCCCGTTAACGTAATCAGGCAGCGTTTAGGGCAGTTTTAAACAGTAACCCGTCAACCCGGGAATCAGGGGAGTCAGTCAGTAATTAAAACAGTAATCAGTCAGTCCCGTCAGTCAGTAGGCAGTCAATCAGGGAACGGCAGCTCCAGTCAGTATCAGTCAATCCCGTAAATTTAGCAAATCAGTCAGCTAATCAGTCAATCGTAATCGTCAGTCAGCCCGGGAAATAGTCAGTCAGTAAATTTAGTAAAACAGTAATCAGTCAGGGCCCTCAGCTAGTCAGTAATCCCAAACAGTCCCGTAGTAGCAGTCCCGTTTTAAAACAGTAAAACAGTCAGTCAGTAAAAAGTCAGTCAACAGTCAGTCAGCATTTAGTAGTCAGTCAATCAGTAACAGCAGGGCAGTAGGGTAGTCAGTCAATCGGGAATCATCAGGTTTAGTCAGCAGTCAGTCAATCAGTAATCAGCAGTCAGTAGTCAGCTAGCTTTGTCAGCAGCTAGCAGTCAATCAGTAAACAAGGGCAGTTTAGTGTCAGTCAGTTAGTCATTTAACAGTAATCAGGCAGTCCATCAGTCGTCAGTCAGCCCAGTAGTCAATCAGTAAAAGGTTTAGGGCAGTCAGCTAGTCAGTCAAAACAGTCAGTAAATCAGTCGCTAGTCCCGTCAGTCAGTCAGCTAGTCAGTCAATCAGTAATCAGTCAGTCAGTCAGTAGTCATTTAAATCAGTCCGTAAGCAGTCAGTCAGTCAGTAGTCAGTCAACATAACAGTTTATCAGTCAGCTGTCAGTTTAATCCCGTCAGTCAGTCAGTCAGCTTTTCAGTCAGTCAGTCAGCTAGTCAGTTTAACAGTAATCAGTCAGTCTATGACATAAAAATATCACCAAAAAGACATAAAAAGGAATTATAAGTTCAGCAAAAAAAAGGGCGAAGGAGAGAAAATTTTTAAAAACCTTTAGGGCCCTTTCCCCCCAGAGAGTAATTTTGTATCCCGGGGGTGGGGCAGAACGTTTTGTCATTGTTTAAATTTGGGGTACCATTCGAAAGCTTTTGTGACTAAAGCAATGTTTTTTAAAACTATGACCCGTTTAAATAAACCTTGGGCCCCTAACTCATTGGGGATATTCAGTGGGCGTTCCTTATTTTTTGGCTGGCAACATATTTTTTTTTTTTATAGCCAAGGAAAGAAACTTTGGGGGTGAAGGGGTTTAAAGGAAAAAATTTGATATAGAAAACCAAAATATTGATTTTTAGGTTTCCCAAAAATTTTAAATTATTTTTCCCTCCTTTTTAAATTGAAGAGGCCCTTTAAAAAACCCCTTTTTAAATTTTACGGGACCTTAGCCCTCATTAAAAAAGTGTTTTCCCCCCCCCCCCCCCCCCCCCCCCCACCCAACGGTTTAAAGGGCGCTAATGGGGTGTGTGAGTGGGGGCGAGGAAGCAATTTGAACATAGTAACATAAGGAAGCTACAAGAGGCCGTGAGACCTACACGTGGTAGTTCCTGTTACTTAACACTACCTACATCCACCTGTCATCCCCCTCCATGACATTATCCAGCCTCCTTTTAACCCCTTGAGACCCAGAACGTTATTTCCATTGTAATTTGACTACCACAAGACGATTGAAGTGATTATAAGCAATATTTTAATAGCTATGACCTGTTTAGTATCCTTGTCCACTAACTCATTTGGTATATTCAGTTATTTTTCATCATTATATGTCTCAAGACTGTACAATGTTTTATAACACAGGAAGGCTCTGGGCGTGAAGTGAAGGGCTTAATGCAGACAGAGAGAGAGAGAGAGAGAGAGAGAGAGAGAGAGAAAGTGAATGACAGGAGAATGTGTGTGATAAAAAGTGAGTGAGTGAACGACAGATATTGAAAGAGAAGAAAAAGAGAGAGAGAGAGAGAAGAGAGAGAGAGAGAGAGAGAGAGAGAGAGAGAGAGAGGGCTGTAAAGATAGGGATTACTGTATAACAAGGCCAATAGGGTACTTACCACTCGGCACGTCACAGGGCAGGCGTGACACAGGGGGCGTGACACAGGGGGGGCGTGACAGGTGTGGGCACTGGGGGTCACACAGACATACTGACGCACTATCCTGCAAACACATGACTTGTCAATAGCCTGTTCCGTTTGATGGACGACAGATGATTTATTAGAGCCAAGGGAAGACCTGGGCGTGAAGGGGTTACTATAGTGGTGAGGAACTACACCTCCCTCGTCCCAGTAGCGGTGATTACCACTTCACCAAGGCGTGCTTCGGTGCTTCAAGTGCCACTACCCGACTCACCACGTCAACACTTGCAGCCCCTCTCCCAGGGTAAGGGGGGGACTCCACGCTAGTTGATGTCAGGGCCTCGCCGCCACGATGAAGGCAGACACCCACAGCTCTCCACAGCAGCCACACCTCTACTACCAAGCTGCTGTTCTCATCCCTAGAAGGCCTTATCGAGGACGTGGCCATTCTTCCCTGGGTGACAGGCTACCAGCTCATCCCTATAAGGCCATACCGAGGACGTGGCCATTCTTACCTGGGTGACAGGCTACCAGCTCATCCCTAGAAGGCCTTATCGAGGACGTGGCCATTCTTCCCTGGGTGACAGGCTACCAGCTCATCCCTAGAAGGCCATACCGAGGACGTGGCCATTCTTACCTGGGTGACAGGCTACCAGGGTGGACGTCATTGCACACGTTGCTTGGGTGACTTATTGGCATTGATTTGTGACTTAATGATGCGAGACATTGATTACTTATTGATTTGTGTCAATAAATATATTAAGAGTTCCTACTACTCCTTGCCTTTCCTTCCCCCACGTGTCTTGGCTTTGGTAATTGTAGTTCACAACCACCTGGACCCTGGCAGTATTGCTGGGCTAAATAATACCCTTGATCATAATGACATCTAGTAAATGAATCTTTATGTCTAAAGGCCCGGTCACACAGGCACTTTTGCGTCTGCAGGCGCGAGTAAATTCCCACAAAAAAATTTTACCCGCTGTTCCACGTGGTGGAAAATGGCTTACACGTGGGTACCCGTGGTAAGCCCGCGGAACAGACGCTGGCGGCTGTTCCGCGTCCTGTCCGCTGGTGAAGCGCGGCTGGAGCGCGTGTAAGCGCGGGAAAAGCTCCACGTGGTCACAGGCATTGGGGGTAACCGCGGCTGCATCACGCCGAACCACGGGTGATCACGTGTACATCGCGGCTGGTCCACGTGTGAAGGGCGGCCGTTTCGCGGGCAATCACGGGTAGTGCGCGGGGTACCACGGCCCCACCACGGGTATATAAGGAGCCAGGGCAGGCGGTAGAACTCATACTCGCTCCAGACACCACACAGTATACACACTCTCAAGACTCCCAGACTTTGACAAGATGGCTCCCAAGAAGTTCCCCCCTAGGAAAACCGCCACCAAGGGCAAGAGGCCACCAGGTGTCCCTGCGCAGGTGCATCCAGCTAATACTTCAGATGCTACTTCAGAGGTGGAGGCCAGTCCTGCTGCACTTCATCAGGAGGAGGAAACTTCTTTTGAAGGTGATGCCACAGCTGCCACTCCAGCAGAGGAGGAGGAGGAGCCTCTGGTGATGCCTGATGCCTCTCATTCCCCCCCACATGAGGAGGAGGAGCAGCAGCAGCAACCGGCGCCCAAGACTAAGGGCAAGGGGAAGAAGAAGGCTGATGCTGCTCCGAAGCAAGGCTGGAGTCTCCCCGACACAACGGAGCAGGATCTGGTGGAGTGGCTTCAGTCAAACACCTACCTGTGGCTCCGCAGTACCAAAGACTACCACAGGAAGAAGGCTTCGTGGGAGATGAAGGCCAAGGAGCTGGGGATCAGCCTGAAACACCTCCAGAACTGGTGGAAAAACGTCAAGGACTGGTATGTTAAGCTGTCCAAGAGGACCAGTGGCCAGGCAACCAAGATGTTGACGGAGAGGGACAAGTGGGTGTTGAAGAACATCGCCTTCTACAAAAGTAAGTAGCTACATCTCATTATATTCACAACTTGTAAGAATCTCAAATATTTGTACAAAATTGGAAGACTTTCAAGCCAGAGGATATAATTAATGCCAAATTTTGCTTAAAAGAGGGTTCAGTAATACAATGCTGTTACATAAATTCTTTAAATTTAAGATTAGTTACTGTGATACTATCCTTTACGTTTTACTTATTTATTAATTTGCGTTTAACATTATTGTTTTAGATTTATTTTAGTAAGTTTTACTTTTTAATTCCCAGAAATATATAAATATGTAATTGTCTATGCCATTATATTAAACAAATGTTTAATCTGTAAATGTTTAATCTGTTTCAGGTTCCATGCCCACTGATGTCCCGGACACCCTTGTGAACCTGCCCCGTGACCCATCTCCTGACGCCCAGACCTCCCAGGCACAGTACCCACATGACTCGGGGAAGCCAACATCCTGGAGGACATGGAGGTGGCAGCAGCGGCGGAGCAGGCCTCAACCCGCCGTAAGAGGAAGACTCCAGCCACTGAGAGGCAAGAAGAGGAATGGATGGTGGACCTCCGATCCACCATGAAGGGCCAACCAGGCACTGCTGGAGAGGCTGCTGGAGGAGAGGTCTCAGCCCCAGTCACGTAGGGAGGCCTTTATAAGGTTTGTGTCCGACACCTGCGTTCTGCCCTGAGGAGGAGTACCAGGTGATGCACGACCAAATAGTCGACATTGTGCATCGGCGACACACGGGGTCCTCTACATCGGGGGCTGGACCGGGCCCTCAACAGCACCACAAACCAGCAGGCCCTCTACCTCCCAACAGTCCGCCATAACACAACCACCTACAGCCAGCAGTATTTTCACATGCCAGGTTGCCCGAGTCCCAACTGGCAGTATGGTGGTGGCCAGCATCCCCAGCAGTCCCCGTCCCTCCAGCCACTCACGACACCTGTCCGGTCTAGGGACTCGGCGGAATCAGTCGGAAAGGTTCTGGGCTCCAGCATTGCGGAGGACTGGAACGTATCCCCATACCTCCAAGACTAAATGATACCTGGATGACCATGTATATTGAATGTATATTATATGTATTTTTTTGTATTTTTTTTTATATGTATATTAATGTATATTTTGTTTTTTTTATTAGTTATTAGTTATTTTTGCAATAAGTATTATTTATTTTATTTTTGCAATAAATAATTGATAATATTCCATATGCTTGTTTCCATTCCCTTAACTTTACTAGTAGTCTTTCATAGGTTTTCTATAGTAATAATAATAATATCTTAATATTAACCCTGGAACGGTACCGCTACAAAATTTTAATTTTACCTAGAAGGATAATGAAGATTGAATTATATTTTATATGTTTAATGAATGAATTAAAAAATAAAATAAACCTTTTTAAGGAAAAAAATAACCCCGGAACGGTACCGCTACAAAATTTTAATTTTACCTAGAAGGATAATGAAGATTGAATTATATTTTTTATGTTTAATGAATGAATTAAAACAATAAAATAACACCTGTTTAGCAAAAAAAAATGATTTTGTGCAACACGCGAGGACACTTCTGTCTAGCGGTACCTCTCCAGGGTTAAATACTCACAATAATAATGAAATGAATAATAACAATAATATTATAATAATAAAGCCTGAGAGAAAATAGGACTAAAGTAAACAACAAGTGAGGCGACTATTAAATATTTATTATGCCACAAACACAATATTACACTGCTATTTATTTGGCCCTCGCATGGGGCGGGGTAGGAGCATGTCATCCTGCCATGGAACACTTCCAGCAGTTGAGTTGCACCATTCCATGAGGAGGTTCCTCTGAGCCTTGGCTATCTTGAAGTCTCTGTTGTTCCCTGGTAATCGGTCGGGTTTCGTGTCCTCAAGGTTCATGCCGGCACGCCAGGCACCAGCACCACCACTCCATTTGGTCGCTCCACATCCACCAGTCGGTTCTGCATCACCGGGTAACGTGACCTCATAAGGTTGTGGAGGATTACACATGTCTTGACCAGGAGCCTCACAGTGTCCGCTTCATGCAACATGGTCGACAGGAGAACTTGAAAGCGATTCGCTAGTAGTGCCAAACGCATTCTCCACCACCCTTCTGGCTCGCGAGAGTCTATAGTTGAAGATCCTCTGCTTCCTGGTCATCTCCTGTTACTGTACGGCTTCATCATGTAGGTCCGGAGTGCGAAAGCATTATCTCCCACCAGAAAATAAGGACATCCTCTGTGTCACCTGGGATAGGATCAGGCTGTGGGAATCCAACAATGTCGTTCTTCTCGAGAGCCTCTCTCAAAACACTGCATTGTAAAGGTGGGCATCAGACGTTGAACCTTGCCGCTGACGTCTATCCACATGAACTTGTAGTCAGATGTGACGACCGCCAGGAGGATGATACTGAAGAATCCCTTGTAGTTGTAGTAGTCGGAACCAGTGTTGGCGGAGCTTTACAGGCAACGTGCTTGCCGTCTATTGCACCAATGACATGTGGAAAGTTCCACCTTCTCATCCAATTATCGGTGATCTGACGCCAATCTTCATCGTTCTGTGGTGGCTTGAGCAGCTCCTCACGGTACTCGTCGACGATGGCCATACACACCTCACGCACACTATATGATGGTGTTGTGAGGCACCCTCCAGCCATACTGCATGTCACGGTACTTGGCGCCAGAAGCAAGGTGCCTCAGGGTGAGGGCAACCTTCAGGCCTGGATCAAGGGGTGCTCGCCAGTGGGTGGTCTTCTTGGTAAGGGCTGGTCTCAGTCTCTCCACAACTTCATCGAACATGTCAGGTGGCATTCTCATGAAATTCTGGAAGGCCCTTGGATCTTCATTACGGAGCTCCACCATGAGACAATCATACAGGCCATGCTCAGGTCTCCTGCTAATCCAGTTACGCACCCATATGCTCCGGGCCGCCCTCCTCCTCAGCCGTCTTCTTCTTCGTCTATCAACGATGTACTGATGGGCATGTAACGCCTGGTTCATATGCTGTTGCATCAGCATCAAGACGAGGTCAATACGGTCCATGTCACCAAACCACGTCAGAAACAGGAGTGATGAATGCTTGGCAAATCGACCCCAATATATAGGTCCCAGAGTACCCGCGCTACACACGCAAATGCACGTGAAAACACGCGGAACAGAAGGGTTACGGTGCTAGCCGTCATTAAACCCAAACCCCGCTAAAGGTTGCGGGTAATCGCGTGTAACCACGCACTTACCGCGGCCGTAGCAGTCTGTACCAGCAAAAAGCGTTTTAACCGTCTTTACACGTGTGCCACCCGAGGTCACCCCGCCTCTCGTTTTTTTGGGAAAAACCAAAACCGTTGCCCCCGGTGATTTTTTCTCCCCGTGGGGCGGGGTGGATCACGTCCATTCACGCCCCGATGCGTCCAACAGCGTTTGCTTACGTTCAAATTTTTCGCCGTGAGACGGCCGATGCCCCCGCGAAGGCCCAGTGGACCGGGCCTTAAAGGGGCTGATTTACTGTGGTGTATAATAAGGGTTATAATGGGTACTATTTTTTAAGCTTGGATCTAACTTAGCAATACACTATGGAAATTGTGAGCTCTAATTTTATATTAGTTATATAATTTTTGAAGTTTCGTCAAAAAAACGGTTACTATAAAAGTGTTTGTATGCTGTGTCTCAAGGTGTGGGCTTGTGAAAAAGGTGTGGGCGTGATAACTTTACCTCCCCGCACATGACACTTATTTAATAACGCACCACTAGTAGAAATTTAAGTGTATATGTGTATAAAGGTGTGGGGGGTGACCTTCCCGCCTGCACATGACCTCGGTGTGAGAGCTGGCGCCCCCATCTTTTGTGTCCGGGCGCCCCACACAAGGCCTGAGGGAGGGGGAGAAGTGATATTAGTCAAGGAATAAAAGAGTACATGATATATAACTCACTTCAAGTAAAATTTTTCATTTTGGTAGGGAATTTATGAAAAAAGAGACGCTGTAGAAACAAGAGACGCTGTATAAAAGTTTAAATGTAGTAGTGGTAGTAAAGTAGTATGGTAAAGTGTAGCAGTAGAAAAAGTTAGGAAAAACTTAAGTGGGGGGGGGATGCCTTGAGGGTAATATTGGGGTAGTGGAGGAGGGTGAGTGAGTGGGAGGGGAAGGGTACATTGGGGTCCCTTCCGTAGTTGGGGGAAAGAAGAGGGGGCCTTTACAGAAGTACGTGAAGGGGGAGGGTGAAGGGAGGTGAAGGGGGGGGTGATGGTAGCTCAGCCAGACTTTTTAATGGGGGTAGGGTACAAAAATAAGATTGGGAGCTTTTGGGGGGGGGGGGTTGTCACTAAGTTGGGGTGGGGAGGGTGGAAAATTTCCAGTTATGCCTATTTGTAACCACTTTTTAAAAAACTTTGGGCTGGGTGACTGTAAGAATGGTGGTGGTGGTAGTAGTAGTAGTAGTAAAAGAAAAATTATATTAGTAATAACGAGGAGTGGAAGAGACACAGATAAATAGAGAGCGCGAGAGACAGTGGATGACAGATAAACACACACAGAGAGAGAGACACAGAGTGGAAGACAGATAAACAGACAGAGAGAGAGACAGAGTGGAAGACAGATAAAACAGAGAGAGAGACACAGAGTGGAAGACAGATAAACAGAGAGAGAGAGAGACAAGAGTGGAAGACAGATAAACAGACAGACAGATAAACACACAAGAGAGAGAGAGACACAGAGTGGAAGACAGATAAACAGACACAGAGACAGAGTGGAAGACAGATAAACACAGAGAGAGAGAGAGACACAGAGTGGAAGACAGATAAACAGACACAGAGACAGAGTGGAAGACAGATAAACACACAGAGAGAGAGAGACACAGAGTGGAAGACAGATAAACAGACACAGAGAGACAGAGTGGAAGACAGATAAACACACAGAGAGAGAGAGACACAGAGTGGAAGACAGATAAACACACAGAGAGACAGAGTGGGAAGACAGATAAACACAGAGAGAGAGAGACACAGAGTGGAAGACAGATAAACAGAGTGGAGACAGAAACACAAGAGAGAGAGAACAGAGTGGAAGACAGATAAACAGACACAGAGACAGAGTGAGAAACAGATAAACACACAGAGAGAGAGAACACAGAGTGGAAACAGATAAACAGAGAAGAGTGAAGACAAGATAAAACACAGAGAGAGAGAGACACAGAGTGGAAGACAGATAAACAGACACAGAGAGAAGAGTGGAAGACAGATAAAACAGAGAAGAGAGACACGAGTGGAAGACAGATAAACAGACACAGAGAGACAGAGTGAAGACAGAAAACACCAGAGTGGAAGACAGATAAACAGACACAGAGAGACAGAGTGGAGACAGATAAACACACAGAGAGAGAGACACAGAGTGGAAGACAGATAAACAGACACAGAGAGACAGAGTGGAAGACAGATAAACAGACACAGAGAGCAGAGTGGAAGACAGATAAACAGACACAGAGAGACAGAGTGGAAGACAGATAAACACACAGAGAGAGAGAGACACAGAGTGGAAGACAGATAAACAGAGACACAGAGTGGAAGACAGATAAACAGAGACACAAGAGTGGAAGACAGATAAACAGACACAGAGAGAGAGACAGAGTGGAAGACAGATAAACAGACACAGAGAGGACCAGAGTGGAAGACAGATAACAGACAAGAGAGAAGAGGTGGAAGACAGATAAAACACACAGAGGAGAGAGAGAGACACAGTGGAAGACAGATAAACAGAGAGAGAGAGAGAGAGACACAGTGGAAGACAGATAAACAGACAGAGAGAGACACAGTGGAAGACAGATAAACAGACAGAGAGAGAGAGAGACATGGGAAGACAGATAAAACAGACACAGAAAAGGAACACAGAGTGGAAGACAGATAAACGAGAGAGGGAAGACACAGAGTAGACAGAAACAGACACAGAGAGAAGATGAGAACAGATAAACAGACACAGAGAGAGAGAGACACAGAGTGGAAGACAGATAAACAGACACAGAGAGAGAGTGTGGAAGACATATAGAGACGGAGGAGAGGAGGAGGAAAATCTGATGAAGTAGTAATAATAAAAATGACACTAATAATTTCCTGTAAAGACATCCCTATGATGACCTTTGCCTGCACGCACAAGTGTTGTTGTTAGCCTGGCTGTCCATTGTAAGGTCAGAGTAGTGTGTGTGTATAGGCGTATTTTGTAGTGTCCTTTCGTAGTAGAATTATACTTCTTTAAGCTCCGCCCTGCTTGTCATCACAAAATACGATTGTAGCGCTGCCTAGGGTATCTCTATAAAGAGGGTAGCGCCATTCATAGGCCCTATGTTAAACGCTACTGGGCGCCATCTTGGTGCCAAGGCCTCCTCGTTCACCCAAGACCCGGGGAAGTTCTCAAGGCATGACCCCGCAGTATATCATGTTATACATGTATAAAGGATACTGTTATCTTCGGAAATGTTTGTTCTATAAGATTATCACAGTAAAACACAGTAAACACATTAAATAAAGGTCATTATGAGACTGAAGAAATATGATGAACTTAACATTCACTTAAAACTCGTCATGTATAACTTTGTGGGACAGCTTATAAGATGGCAGATAGCAATACAAGCAGAATTTAATTAGCTTTCCATTGACATATTTCGTTTTCTGATACATACAATAATACCATGCAAACATTAAGGTTAACTAAATAAATTGCTTTCTCCCGCTCTCTCTCTCCCCGACCCTCGCCACCTTCTTGACCTGGAAGCAATATACATGGCATTAAAATATCCGCAAGACAGGGAGGACAGATGAGGGAAGGAACTGGAACGGGCAGGAGTGAGATGGGGGCAGGATATTATGACATGTTGGACAGTGAGAGGAGCTTGACAGGGTGTGCAGAGGTTTGGGGAGGAGCGTGACAGGGTGTGCAGAGGGTTGGGGAGGAGCGTGTCAGGGTGGGCAGAGGGTTGGGGAGGAGCGTGACAGGGCGTGCAGAGGGTTGGGGAGGAGCATGACAGGGTGGGCAGAGGGTTGGGGAGGAGCGTGACAGGGCGTGCAGAGGGTTGGGGAGGAGCGTGACAGGGCGTACAGAGGGTTGGGGAGGAGCGTGACATGAGATAGGAGTGTGTGAGGGTGGTATGGTCTAGGGAAGCGTGCGAGGGCAGTCTCCCACGTTGTTAGAGGGGTAGGATTGGGCCACGGAGAGATAAGAGGGTTTGATCGGAGAAGAGGGGGGTTCGGGAGAATGTCGCAGGAGGGAGGTCGGGAAGGAGGGAGTGTGTAAGGTTGGGGGGGGGGGGGGGATAAGTGGTAGTGGTAGTAGTAGTAGTAGTAGAGTAGTAGTAGTAGTAGTAGTGGTAGTGGTAGTAGTGATAGTGAGTGAGTAGTAGTAGTGGAGTGTAGGGTNGGGGAGAGGAGGAGGGGAGGGGGGAAAGAGAGAGGGGGGGGCTGAAAAGATAGGGATTACGTAAAACAAGGCCAAATAGGTACTTCCCACTCGGCACTCACAGGGGGGCTGAAAAGGGGCGTGACAGGTGTGGGCACTGGGGTCACACAGACATCTGGACGCACTATCACTTGCAAACACATGACTTGTCAATAGCCTGTTCCGTTTGATGGACGACAGATGATTTATTAGAGCCAAGGGAAGACCTGGGCGTGAAGGGGTTACTATAGTGGTGAGGAACTACACCTCCCTCGTCCCAGTAGCGGTGATTACCACTTCACCAAGGCGTGCTTCGGTGCTTCAAGTGCCACTACCCGACTCACCACGTCAACACTTGCAGCCCCTCTCCCAGGGTAAGGGGGGGACTCCACGCTAGTTGATGTCAGGGCCTCGCCGCCACGATGAAGGCAGACACCCACAGCTCTCCACACCAGCCACACCTCTACTACCAAGCTGCTGTTCTCATCCCTAGAAGGCCTTATCGAGGACGTGGCCATTCTTCCCTGGGTGACAGGCTACCAGCTCATCCCTAGAAGGCCATACCGAGGACGTGGCCATTCTTACCTGGGTGACAGGCTACCAGCTCATCCCTAGAAGGCCTTATCGAGGACGTGGCCATTCTTCCCTGGGTGACAGGCTACCAGCTCATCCCTAGAAGGCCATACCGAGGACGTGGCCATTCTTACCTGGGTGACAGGCTACCAGGGTGACGTCATTGCACACGTTGCTTGGGTGACTTATTTGGCATTGATTTGTGACTTAATGATGCGAGACATTGATTACTTATTGATTTGTGTGTCAATAAATATATTAGGAGTTCCTACTACTCCTTGCCTTTCCTTCCCCCACGTGTCTTGGCTTTGGTAATGGTAGTTCACAACCACCTGGACCCTGGCAGTATTGCTGGGCTAAATAATACCCTTGATCATAATGACATCTAGTAAATGAATCTTTATGTCTAAAGGCCCGGTCACACAGGCACTTTGCGTCTGCAGCGCGAGTAAATTCCCACAAAAAATTTTACCCGCTGTTCCACGTGGTGGAAAATGGCTTACACGTGGGTACCCGTGGTAAGCCCGCGGAACAGACGCTGGCGGCTGTTCCGCGTCCTGTCCGCTGGTGAAGCGCGGCTGGAGCGCGTGTAAGCGCGGGAAAAGCTCCACGTGGTCACAGGCATTGGGGGTAACCGCGGCTGCATCACGCCTGAACCACGGGTGATCACGTGTACATCGCGGCTGGTCCACGTGTGAAGGGCGGCCGTTTCGCGGGCAATCACGGGTAGTGCGCGTGGGTACCACGGCCCCACCACTGGTATATAAGGAGCCAGGGCAGGCGGTAGAACTCATACTCGCTCCAGACACCACACAGTATACACACTCTCAAGACTCCCAGACTTTGACAAGATGGCTCCCAAGAAGTTCCCCCCTAGGAAAACCGCCACCAAGGGCAAGAGGCCACCAGGTGTCCCTGCGCAGGTGCATCCAGCTACTACTTCAGATGCTACTTCAGAGGTGGAGGCCAGTCCTGCTGCACTTCATCAGGAGGAGGAAACTTCTTTTGAAGGTGATGCCACAGCTGCCACAGCTGCCACTCCAGCAGATGAGGAGGAGGAGCCTCTGGTGATGCCTGATGCCTCTCATTCCCCCCCACATGAGGAGGAGGAGCAGCAGCAGCAACCGGCGCCCAAGACTAAGGGCAAGGGGAAGAAGGCTGATGCTGCTCCGAAGCAAGGCTGGAGTCTCCCTGACACAACGGAGCAGGATCTGGTGGAGTGGCTTCAGTCAAACACCTACCTGTGGCTCCGCAGTACCAAAGACTACCACAGGAAGAAGGCTTCGTGGGAGATGAAGGCCAAGGAGCTGGGGATCAGCCTGAAACACCTCCAGAACTGGTGGAAAAACGTCAAGGACTGGTATGTTAAGCTGTCCAAGAGGACCAGTGGCCAGGCAACCAAGATGTTGACGGAGAGGGACAAGTGTGTGTTGAAGAACATAGCCTTCTACAAAAGTAAGTACATCTCATTATATTCACAACTTGTAAGAATCTCAAATATTTCTACAAAATTGGAAGACTTTCAAGCCAGAGGATATAATTAATGCCAAATTTTGCTTAAAAGAGGGTTCAGTAATACAATGCTGTTACATAAATTCTTTAAATTTAAGATTAGTTACTGTGATACTATCCTTTACGTTTACTTATTTATTAATTTGCGTTTAACATTATTGTTTTAGATTTATTTTAGTAAGTTTTTACTTTTTAATTCCCAGAAATATATAAATATGTAATTGTCTATGCCATTATATTAAACAAATGTTTAATCTGTAAATGTTTAATCTGTTTCAGGTTCCATGCCCACTGATGTCCCGGACACCCTTGTGAACCTGCCCCGTGACCCATCTCCTGACGCCCAGACCTCCCAGGCACAGTACCCACATGACTCCGGGGAAGCCAACATCCTGGAGGACATGGAGGTGGCAGCAGCGGCGGAGCAGGCCTCAACCCGCCGTAAGAGGAAGACTCCAGCCACTGAGAGGCAAGAAGAGGAATGGATGGTGGACCTCCGATCCACCATGAAGGCCAACCAGGCACTGCTGGAGAGGCTGCTGGAGGAGAGGTCTCAGCCCCAGTCACGTAGGGAGGCCTTTATAAGGTTTGTGTCCGACACCCTGCGTTCTGCCCCTGAGGAGGAGTACCAGGTGATGCACGACCAAATAGTCGACATTGTGCATCGGCGACACACGGGGTCCTCTACATCGGGGCTGGACCGGGCCCCTCAACAGCACCACAACCCAGCAGGCCCTCTACCTCCCAACAGTCCGCCATAACACCACCCACCTACAGCCAGCAGTATTTTCACATGCCTGGTTGCCCGAGTCCCAACTGGCAGTATGGTGGTGGCCAGCATCCCCAGCAGTCCCCGTCCCTCCAGCCACTCACGACACCTGTCCGGTCTAGGGACTCGGCGGAATCAGTCGGAAAGGTTCTGGGCTCCAGCATTGCGGAGGACTGGAACGTATCCCCATACCCTCCAAGACTAAATGATGACCTGTGATGACCTGTATATTGAATGTATATTTTTTTTTTTTATATTTATATGTAATGTTATATTTTTGTTTTTTTATTAGTTATTAGTTATTTTTGCAATAAGTATTATTTATTTTATTTTTGCAATAAATATTTATAATATTCCATATGCTTGTTTCCATTCCCTTAACTTTACTGTCTTTCATAGGTTTTTCTATAGTAATAATAATAATATCTTAATATTAACCCTGGAACGGTACCGCTACAAAATTTTAATTTTACCTAGAAGGATAATGAAGATTGAATTATATTTTATATGTTTAATGAATGAATTAAAAAAATAAAATAAACCTTTTTAAGGAAAAAAATAACCCCGGAACGGTACCGCTTACAAATTTTAATTTTACCTAGAAGGATAATGAAGATTGAATTATATTTTTTATGTTTAATGAATGAATTAAAACAATAAAATAAACCTTGTTTAGCAAAAAAAATGATTTTGTGCAACACGCGAGGACACTTCTGTCTAGCGGTACCTCTCCAGGGTTAAATACTCACAATAATAATGAAATGAATAATAACAATAATATTATAATAATAAAGCCTGAGAGAAAATAGGACTAAAGTAAACAACAAGTGAGGCGACTATTAAATATTTATTATGCCACAAACACAATATTACACTGCTATTTATTTGGCCCTCGCTGGGGGGGGTAGGATGGCCCTCGCTGGGGGGGGTAGGAGCATGTCATCCTGCCATGGAACACTTCCAGCAGTTGAGTTGCACCATTCCATGAGGAGGTTCCTCTGAGCCTTGGCTATCTTGAAGTCTCTGTTGTTCCCTGGTAATCGGTCGGGTTTCGTGTCCTCAAGGTTCATGCCGGCACGCCAGGCACCACCACTCCATTTGGTCGCTCCACATCCACCAGTCGGTTCTGCATCACCGGGTAACGTGACCTCATAAGGTTGTGGAGGATTACACATGTCTTGACCAGGAGCCTCACAGTGTCCGCTTCATGCAACATGGTCGACAGGAGAACTTGAAAGCGATTCGCTAGTATGCCAAACGCATTCTCCACCACCCTTCTGGCTCGCGAGAGTCTATAGTTGAAGATCCTCTGCTTCCTGGTCATCTCCTTGTTACTGTACGGCTTCATCATGTAGGTCCGGAGTGCGAAAGCATTATCTCCCACCAGAAAATAAGGGACATCCTCTGTGTCACCTGGGATAGGATCAGGCTGTGGGAATCCAACAATGTCGTTCTTTCTCGAGAGCCTCTCTCAAAACACTTGCATTGTAAAGGTGGGCATCAGACGTTGAACCCTTGCCGCTGACGTCTATCCACATGAACTTGTAGTCAGATGTGACGACCGCCAGGAGGATGATACTGAAGATCCCTTGTAGTTTGTAGTCGGAACCAGTGTTTGGCAGGAGCTTTACAGGCAACGTGCTTGCCGTCTATTGCACCAATGACATGTGGAAAGTTCCACCTTCTCATCCAATTATCGGTGATCTGACGCCAATCTTCATCGTTCTGTGGTGGCTTGAGCAGCTCCTCACGGTACTCGTCGACGATGGCCATACACACCTCACGCACCACTATACTGATGGTGTTGTGAGGCACCCTCCAGCCATACTGCATGTCACGGTACTTGGCGCCAGAAGCAAGGTGCCTCAGGGTGAGGGCAACCTTCAGGCCTGGATCAAGGGGTGCTCGCCAGTGGGTGGTCTTCTTGGTAAGGCTGGTCTCAGTCTCTCCACAACTTCATCGAACATGTCAGGTGGCATTCTCATGAATTCTGGAAGGCCCTTGATCTTCATTACGGAGCTCCACCATGAGACAATCATACAGGCCATGCTCAGGTCTCCTGCTAATCCAGTTACGCACCCATATGCTCCGGGCCGCCCTCCTCCTCAGCCGTCTTCTTCTTCGTCTATCAACGATGTACTGATGGGCATGTAACGCCTGGTTCATATGCTGTTTGCATCAGCATCAAGACGAGTCATACGGTCCATGTTCACCAAACCACGTCAGAAACAGGAGTGATGAATGCTTGGCAAATCGACCCCAATATATAGGTCCCAGAGTACCCGCGCTACACACGCAAATGCACGTGAAAACACGCGGAACAGACACGGTACAGCCGTGCTATGACCGTCATTAAACCGCGATTACCCGCTAAAGGTTAGCGGGTAATCGCGTGTAACCACGCACTTACCGCGGCCGTAGCACGTCTGTACCACGTCTAAACGCGTCTTAACCACGTCTTTATCACGTGTGCCACCCGAGGTCACCCGCGCTCTCGATTTTTGGGAAATCCAAAACCGTATGCCGCGTGTGATTGTTCTAGCCCGTGTGGGCGCGGCTGGATCACGTCCATATCACGACCCAGATGCGTCCAACAGCGCTTGCTTCACGTTCACACATTTTTCGCCGTGAGACGTGCGCGATGCGCCCGCGAAGGCCAGTGTGACCGGGCCTTAAAGGGGCTGTATTTACTGTAGGTGTATAATAACGGTGTATAATGGGTACTATTTTTTAAGCTTGGATCTAACTTAGCAATTACACTATGGGAAATTTGTGAGCCTCTAAATTTGTATATTAGTTTATATAATTATTTATGAATGTTTCGTCAATAAACGGTTACTATATATGTATGTGTTTGTATGCTGTGTCTCAAGGTGTGGGCGTTGTGTATAAAGGTGTGGGCGTGATAACATTACCTGCCCGCACATGACACTTAAGGTTAATACACGCACACACTAGTAGTAATTAATGTGTATACTGTGTATAAAGGTGTGGGGGGGTGACCTTACCTGCCTGCACATGACCTCGTGTGTGAGCAGCTGGCGACCCATCTCTTGTGTCCTGGCGCTCCTACACAATGGCCTGAGGGAAGAGGGAGAAGTGATATTAGTCAAGGATATAATAAGAGTACATGATACTACTAACTCACTTCAAGTAACATATTATTCAGTTTGGTAGGGAACTCTTATGAAACAAGAGACGCTGTATGAAACAAGAGACGCTGTATATAAGTTTATAATAGTAGTAGTGGTAGTAGAAGTTAGTAGTGGTAATAGTAGTAGCAGTAGAAAAGTTAGGACATAACTTAAGTGTGGGGGGGATGCCTTGAGGGTAATATTGTGGGTAGTGGAGGAGGGTGACGTGATGTGGGGAGGGAAGGGTACATTGGAGGTCCCTTCCGTAGTTGGGAGAAAGAAGAGCGATGCCTTTACAGAAGTACGTGAAGGGCAGGGTGAAGGGAGGTGAAGGGGGGGGTGATGGTAGCTCCAGCCAGACTTTTGAATGGAGGGGTTAGGGTTACAAGATAAGATGTGGGAGCTTGTGGAGGGGTAGGTGGGTTGTCACTAAGCTTGGGTGTGTGGGTAGGCTGGAAATATCCAGTTATGCCTATTCTGTACACCAATTAAAACTTGTCTGGGTGGACTGTAAGAATGTGGTGGTGTGGTAGTAGTAGTAGCAGTAAAAGAAAATTATATTAGTAACTTACGAGGGTGGAAGAGACACGGGATAAATAGAGAGCGCGAGGGGACAGTGGATGACAGATAAACAGACACAGAGAGAGAGACACAGAGTGGAAGACGATAAACAGACAGAGAGAGAGACAGAGTGGAAGACAGATAAACAGAGAGAGAGACACAGAGTGGAAGACAGATAAACAGGAGTGAGAGAGCAAGAGTGGGAAGACAGATAAACAGACAGACAGATAAACACACAAGGAGAGAGAGAGACACAGAGTGGAAGACAGATAACAGACAAGAGACAGAGTGGAAGACAGATAAACACAGAGGGGAAGAGAGACACAGAGTGGAAGACAGATAAACAGACACAGAGACAGAGTGGAAGACAGATAAACCACAGAGAGAGAAAACACAGAGTGGAAGACAGATAAACAGACACAGAGGGGACAGAGTGGAAGACAGATAAACACACAGAGAGAGAGAGACACAGAGTGGAAGACAGATAAACACACAGAGAGACAGAGTGGAAGACAGATAAACACAGAGGGGAGAGAGACACAGAGTGGAAGACAGATAAACAGAGGGTGGAAGACAGATAAACACACAGAGAGAGAGAACACAGAGTGGAAGACAGATAAACAGACACAGAAAACAGAGTGGAAGACAGATAAACACACAGAGAGAGAGAGACACAGAGTGGAAGACAGATAAACACACAGAGAGTGGAAGACAGATAAACACACAGAGAGAGAGAGACACAGAGTGGAAGACAGATAAACAGACACAGAGAGAACAGAGTGGAAGACAGATAAACACAGAGAGAGAGGACACAGATGGAAGACAGATAAACAGACACGAGAGACAGAGTGGAAGACAGATAAACACACAGAGTGGAAGACAGATAAACAGACACAGAGAGACAGAGTGGAAGACAGATAAACACACAGAGAGAGAGACACAGAGTGGAAGACAGATAAACAGACACAGAGAGACAGAGTGGAAGACAGATAAACAGACACAGAGAGACAGAGTGGAAGACAGATAAACAGACACAGAGAGACAGAGTGGAAGACAGATAAACACACAGAGAGAGAGACACAGAGTGGAAGACAGATAAACAGACACAGAGAGACAGAGTGGAAGACAGATAAACACACAGAGAGAGAGGCACAGAGTGGAAGACAGATAAACGACACAGAGAGACAGAGTGGAAGACAGATAAACAGACACAGAGAGACAGAGTGGAAGACAGATAAACAGACACAGAAGACAGAGTGGAAGACAGATAAACCACAGAGAGAGAGAGACACAGAGTGGAAGACAGATAAACAGACAGAGAGAGAGAGAGACAGTGGAAGACAGATAAAACAGACACAGAGAGAGAGAGAGACAGTGGAAGACAGATAAACAGACAGAGAGAGAGAGAGACAGTGGAAGACAGATAAAACAGACACAGAGAGAGAGAGACACAGAGTGGAAGACAGATAAACAGGAGAGAGAGAGACACAGAGTGGAAGACAGATAAACAGACACAGAGAGACAGAGTGGAAGACAGATAAACAGACACAGAGAGAGAGAGACACAGAGTGGAAGACAGATAAACAGACACAGAGAGAGAGTGTGGAA
>JACEEZ010002033.1:23645-38309 GCA_016584305.1 Chionoecetes opilio | reverse complement strand
TAATGTTTTAAATTTTTTTTTTGCTTCCCGACCTTAGACCTTTTTTAAAAACTCTTTCCCCCACATGGGTTTTAGTATGTCTGCCCCCGAAAACTCAAAGAGTCGTGTTGTAGACTCGCCTTTGCTGGTATTAATTTTGGATGGGGTTTTTTGATGGTATAAAAAATGCTGTCTTCGGTGATGGGCTGGGGAAGAGCCCCGACCCTGAGAAAGGCCTTGCTCGGTTAGAACCCCCCTGCCATACCTTTTCGGGGCCCTTCCGGGATATTCCAATTTCTTTTCTCAAAGTACTGCCCGGAAAGGAAAAAGTTGCCACCCTCTCCTTATATACCCAGACCAATAGGGGTAGGGCTGTGGCGGACAGGTGGAGTATTTTATGGTTTTCTCAAATTTTTGGGGATGTATCTCAGGGCCGTCTCCAACGTTTACGACAATAGTTGGGTCTGAAATGCTCCCCCAAATTTCCTCTTTGTGGTTTTTTCTCAAAACGAGGTTCATCTCTCTGCAGAAAAAATTTATGTCACCTATTTGTTGTCCATTGTCTCATAAATAAACGGATGGGGGAACCCACACCATAACCCTTAAAAATTCTGTAATGCTCTGTAAGAAAAGGCCCTGAGCACGTTGGACAAACAGGTGTCCAACGTAGAATCCCCAGGGCCGGGCTCGTCTCTAAATCCCTTTTTCGCCCCCTTGATGCGGGACCGCCAAACCGGGGAGCTGAGGGGGAAAGGGGGGCTGCCCCTTCGTCCCCTGGGGCCGGGAAAAGGCGCCAAGTGGCAATGTGGAGGTTAAATGGGAGATTCGGGCAAGCGGACGTCAGGGGAGGGGCGCCGGGGTAAATCTTTAGTTTTTTACAGAAACGCAAAAATTACTTAATGGGGGAAGATGAAAAAACCATAAGTATCAATAAGCTAACGGGGAATTTTTCCCTCCCGCCTCTTTCCCTGAACACGGGTTAGGCTAATTTTAACCAGTGGTATTGCCCCACGTATAAAACAAAGTGAGAAGGGGGCTGAACGCAGGTTAGCTTTTAGTACAGACAGACCCCGGGGGGTAAGCCCACGGGGGAGGTGCCTTATTCGCCCTTGGTAAAGGTATTTGTGAACTTTTTTAAACTAGGATTAAATGACTTACTGTGATTCTTTTTGTTGACCAAGATAGGAAGTGCATTACTTAGGGTCCCAATAGGATGCTTTTGGCCCCAGGGGCCAAGCGCTCCAAATTTACAGGGGGGGGCAACCCAACTGTCACGCCAGCCGTGTGGGGACAAGGAAAAAAAAGGGAAATAAAAAAATAAGTGAGGGGGAAAACAGTTGGAAGGGGGATGACTAGTATACTTATATTGGGATACGACTTGAGATTACATGTGCGTATCTTTTAAAGGGGTAACGGCGACTGAATTTTCCCAAGATAGTAAACAATTGGATGACGACTTGACTTTTCGCGTGCGTATCGCTAGGAGGAAGGGAAGCTTAATATTAAGATAACTTAAAATGTATAAAAACTACATACTGGGTAAAAGCCCTATAGAGAGGGACAAAAAAAACACTACTTTTGTGACGCGGTTTGGATCCTTTCGATGGTTCCGGTACCCCACCAACAAACGCCTGTTTTTTAGTTTTTTTTTTTTAAAGTGCCAGTTACCTAGTGATCACATACTGACAGTAGGGGTGTGTATGATATGGGTGTAAAGTACCGTTGTGATTTGACATTCGCTCGCCCGTGGAGGAAGATATACTAACGTAACAGTAGCCCGGGGTTACCCACATCTAACAGACGTGATAAGACTTAGTGGGCCTGGAAACCCAAGCGGAGTAGTGAAAGGGTGAAAACTGAAACATGCCACCCCAGACCCGCTTTTGAACATAAAGGTGGGGTACGCGAAATCGTGTGTTTATGGGGATGTGACCTAATCCACGGGGGATGCAGTGTGGACGATCCGAGTGGAAGTGGATATGATGTGTGTGGAATGGAGGGATGATGATGGGGAAAAGGGGGCTTGATTCCACCTTAACACTAATGGGGGCGGGTTTGTCATGAAAAAGGGTCGGAAAGGTTTTAGGTTACAAACCTTACTTTAGTTTAAACTTGGATAGAGTAACACTCATTAGAACTAACCCCCTACAAGTAAGCAACTTTACGGGTTGTTTGGCGTATAATACCCCTTAAAAAAGTTGCGTTAGAGGGGGTAGAAAATGGAGGGGAATTTGTACACTAACACCATTTTTGGAGAGGAGGCCAGTGAAGAATACGTCTTGTTATAATGCAGAAGTGTTAATCTCTCGGGAAAGAATTAATTTCACCACTTTTTCTCTCGTGAGAGAGAGAAAGAGAGAGAATAAGTCCCCTAAAGAAAAAAAGGTTTAAAAAATTCTTGCTTTAGAGGGTGCAAAGATTTTCACTGAAAATAAACCCCCCAGGTTTCGTTAACCCCAAGGTGTCTTGCTCTGAGCTTCGCTCGTTGGGTGAATAAACCAGAGATGTAAACCTCGCAAGGAGGTGAGCCTTATCCCAATTTGAGGGTATGGAGTAAAAACCGGTCGTGATTTCTCCCTACGCCCTACGCCCAGGATTTGGGGTAAAAGAAATAACCATTGCGCTAGAGGGGCGAGTCGTCGCGACTCTTAGGGCTTTTGGCCCTTTACAAATAAGGGAAAATGGGAAAGGGTTTTCATTTCAAGGGAGTGAGGGTTACATTAAAAACGTATTTCCCAACTGGTCAAAACTACTTTGGGGGGGGAAGTATAATTAAGAAAACCTATCTCATTTTGTTGTAAAATTTTTTGGGAAAAATGGGAATTCGGGATGAAAATTTGTTTTGTGATGAAAAGATCCTAAGAAAATTTATATGAAATTATGTGTGTGTTATTGTAATTTTTTTTTATTTTTTGTTAGATATCGGTAGGATGTTGATGAGGGCGAGGCTAAAGGAAATTTTTTTTTGGGGGGAAGAAGCTATGTAAAGCGAGAAATTACATTAAAAGGGGAAAAGTAAATAACCATAATATCAAAAGCTAACGAGGAATTTTCCTCCACGCCTCATTTCCCCGATCACTGGTTAGCTTATATTTTAAACCAGTGGTAGTTTCCCGTACGAAACAATGGAAGGGGACTGAACGTAAGGTTAGCATTTGTACAGACGGACTCCCGTGGGTAGCCCACTGGGAGGGGACCTTATTCGCCCCTTTGGAAAGGGATGTTGTGAAAAAGTTTGTTTAAATAGAGATTAGAATGACTTACTGGTGTTTTTTTTTTGTTGACCAAGACATGAAGTGCATTATTGGGGTCCCAAGGGGGGATCTGTTGGCGCAGGGGGCCAGCGCTCACAAATTAGCAGAGGGGCACCAACTTCACGCCAGCCCTGTGAGGGCAAAGGGAAAAAAAGGAAAAAGAAAAAAAAGTGAAGGGAAAAAGTTTTGGGAAATGGGATAGACTACGTATACATTATATTAGGAAAAGACTTGAGCTTCTTGCTATCTTTTAAGGGGGAAAAAGTGCGACGAGTTTCCAAAGATAGTAATTAATTAGATAACGACTTTCATTTCGCGTGCGTATCACAGGGGGAAAGGAAAACTTAATATTAAATAATTAATTATAATTTAAAATACATAAAAGGAGACAGTAAAAAAATTTTAAATATATATAATTAAAAATTATTACGCGTTATTTTGTTTCCCCCATTCCTTACATATTTTCTTAAAAACTTTTTTTTTTTCAATCAATTTTTTTTTTCCCACTTAAAGTTGGGGGGGGCAGCGGAGTAAACCCGACGTAGGGACACTCCCAGGTGGGGACTACTAATGGTACTAAAGGGGTGTGGTCAAAAAAGACCACTACATACATAAACAAAAATTTTTCACTTCCCCACCCCCCACCCCCCACGGAGCCCAACGGGGAAGCTTCTGTTGGGGAAAGGACCCACCCACCTCCCGGGTAAGGGAAATATACGCTTCGGTTGCCCATGGTGGGTGGAAGCCGCGGGACCGATGCGGTCCCCCACAACCTCCGCTTGGCCCACCAAAGCATGACCAGCCCATTGATCCACGGGGCCCAAAAATGGACCCCTCTTACCCCAACCCCCCCCACCAAAGAAGCGTGTTTCCCACCGAAGGGGGAATACAACCCGCCCCACGGTGGCTCAACTTCCCCACAGAGGGCGTGGGGGAATATACAGTGCCACCACGGCAAACACGTAGGGAAACGGAGCGTGAAATATAAAAAAAGAAGCGTGAACGGAAGAGAAGGGGCCCCACCGGCCTAAATCGCCCTAAAAAAAGAAAGAAAAGGGGGAAGCATAAAGGCACATCACCGGAAGGCTCCCCTCCAGTGACGAAGGGGGGGCGCTTTTCCCGAGCCACGGGCCCCCTAACCCCAAAATGGCAGGGGGCCGCCAAGTAGTGCGCCGTCGACCACGCTTCAAGCCCCGCCACCACGACAAGGTGACTCCCCACAGCGGGGTCATATTAATCAGATAGTTGTAAAATTGATTTTGACAGTGTTTACTTTTACACGCTTTTGTTATGTAATATATATCCGTATTTTTTTACTGAAATACATACATATAAAAAAGTCACTATTTATTCTTTATCTATAATAATATAAGCGAAAGTGTGTCTGTGTGTGTCCGCGATAGGTGCCGCCCCCAGTGCCCCAATCCCATCATATGGCACGTCTTTGGAACCGGGTCGACCAAGGGCACATTTTAAGCCCACTTATGAGATGATCCGATCACTTAAATTTTATTTTTATTTTTAGTAGCCTATTAGCGAGAATTGTGAACAAAAATGTGGATTGCGAGAATTGAGGAAAACTTGATGTAGGGTGATGGGTAATGGGTGAGTGAATGGGTGGGGTGATGGGTGAGTGAATGGGTGAGGGAATAGGTGGGGGGTGATGGGTAATGGGTGAGTGAATGGGTGTGTGGTGATGGGTAATGGGTGATTGAATGGGTGGGGATGATGGGTGAGTGGAATGGGTGGGGGGTGACGGTTAATGGGTGAGTGAATGGGTTGGGGGTGATGTGAATGGGTTGGCGTTTAATACATACATTTCTACATCCATTATTTCAGGAAAGTTAGAAGGGGCCTGGAGAGTCTGAACTGAACTACCACTACTTAAAATTATTACGTAATTAACATATGATAGTAATAGTGATAAGAAAAAAGAAAAATAATAATAATATTAATAGCGAAAATAATAAATTTGTTATAATCATGATAATAATAAAATAATAATAGTTGTTATTATAATAATAATAGAATGATATTAGAATGACAGAGTATGAATGAAATTATCAGTTACTAAATCATCATCATTCAGTGTATTATATACAGCAACAATTACTAGGCTACTACTATTACTACAACTATCACCACCACTACTACTACTACTTCTACTACTAGTAATAATAATGATGATAATAGTGATAATGATAATACAATGAACAGTTACTAGAATCAATACAATATGTTTGGCTAGAAAGAGAAGCCAAAGCCTTGACCGTACACAATGTTCGAGCGGCGATCAGCTCAGAAAGTCTCGTGAGACGCGAAAATACATGACTTCATCACCTCACTGTGAGGTATCCAAAGTACATAAAGTTATTTATACTTGCATAACGTAGTAGAAAGATGAAGCTAAACGAAGATTCTTTTTGCTTCCGTATAACCTCAGTAGTTAAATTACAAATTTCGCTGAAAAGACGATTTAGAGCAAATTAGCCCGGCTGGTTGTGCACGGGATAGTAAAAAGTCGCCCGCCGCGTAAGGGTTATATAATTATTATTAATGTATGCGTTTTCATTCTTTTGTCACGATTATTTTTTTTTTAAATGTACGTTTCATTCTTTGCCAAGATATTTAAAATGTTCTTGTAACAGGTCCATAGTCTAATGGAATCAATAGTGATTGGGAGGGAGTCGGCGAATTCAATGAATGATTCACCAGGCGATGAGCGAGCGAGCGCAACTCCATAGTTGGTTGGCTACTCGAGTGAAGCTGACTCAACAGTCGACTGTTTCTTCTGTGCAATCGAGCAAACGGGTACAACTTCTCGGCTTTAAAGCTTGAATATGATAACTCAAATTACATGTTTCAAATCAGAAATGTTGAACAGAGAAGTGGAATTATTTATTACTAACATTCAAGTAGCCTATAGCTAGCTAGCTATAGCTAGCACAGCTGGCAAAAGTATCCAGTGCAGCACGCGCCACGCAGGCACTGCCTCGTTGAATCGAGTGACCTAAGTACCCGATTCTCTTCAGTGAGTCTCATAAAACTCTTATCACGAAAATAAAAAATTTTCCATCTCTACTGAATACTGATGCGCATTAATCCCTTCACTAGTGATGCCAAATCAAGCACTCATTTTTGGTCATAATACCCTATGGAAACCATGAAGTCCGTACGTGTCCCTACGTACAGTATCTACCATATCCCCGCGCCTGTCCCTACATGAAAGAAACAAATGTTGAAACAAGAAATGCACAGAACTTTTTTTTTTAAAGTGCAACTTTATGGGACCAGATTAATGATGATCAAAAGATGTATATTATATAGCGAGTTAAACGAGGCTATATTATACGTTGAAGTGGCCACGGAGGTGGCAGTGCCGAGTGCCAGCTCCTTTTCGAACATCCGGAAATGGTCCACGGAAATGGAAAGAGTGGGAGCTTCGTTGTGGGGTCTGGGTGCTGGAGTGCGGGAACGGTGACGCGGGTTGCAATGCGGCCTAGGAGGCGACATGGTGGAGGTGTTTCGATCTGCGAGGGTGGTTCAAAGCAGAGGCAGTAGTATTATCCTTGAAAGGTTTAGGGCAGACCCTACACGCAAGATAGGAAAGCAGGTGTTTCGGAGTGTGCTGTCCATTGGGTGAAATGTTTGGACATCCGCTATGTGGCAGCACCGGCGCTCGTTGTTTTATTGTACATATATTAGTTGTCAGTTTTACGAAAAGTATAGCTGTGTGGTGAAGTGGGTAGCTCTCCTAGCTGCGGCTACGCGGGCCCGGGTTCAATTCCCACCTACTAGTAGTAAATGACTATTTCAGGATATAATATTTTCATGGTTGATTGTGTATGTGTTGTGTGTGTGTGCTAAAAATGCATAAAACATTAATCCTGATTGATGCCAGGGGAGGTAATAATTGAATTTAAATAAGTCTAAATCAAGTTACATTGGACGACAACAGATGGCGCTCGTGTTAGACATCACAAATTATGCTTAGGCTAGGGCCTCAGCTTTCCTATCTTGCGTGTAGGGTCTTTGGTTCAGGGCAATCAGCATGTGTCGAAGCCACAGAAGTGGAGACATGGGTAGCAGCAGCTTTCTTGGAGGAGCTAGGGCGAGCAGGGGTCTTGCCAGCGTGAGAGGCAGGAGTAGGAGCGGCGGTGACGTCAGGAGAGGCGGTGTGAAGCAACAGATTGTCTAGTCTTGCGAGGATGGTTCGATGCATGCTTCACTGATCTATCACTGGGCGATAGTTCCCCTCCTGACGAAGGGCGAGGAGAGTGGAACTTGGCCATGCCGTTAGAGTGGGGCATGACTCGGAAAATAACGCAGAAAGAGCAGGCAGAAATAAAAGCTTAATAAAAACCTAACAAAAACAGACTGCCACAAAGGCAGAAACACAACTACTTGACGGGGATGGTAAAACTCGTCCAGCAACTACCTACAGCGTCAGGAGGGGCTAAACTGGCGCCGTCTAAAACGGCGTCCGTACCAGCCTCTGACGCTGCCCCTCTCGGGACTTAACCGGAATATCGAGTCCCTGCGACCCCTCTCCACAGACCTTTCCGTACCCCTCTAAGGGGCAACTCTTAATGGGCCTATGCACCCACCCTTCAGGGTTTCGCCTTGGGGTCTGTGACGGCGACTCTAAACGGGGCGAGGTGCTGGTCAGAAACTCGTGAAACACCAGCAGCAAAATGAGCGGGTGGGAATGTCTACTGCATAGCGGGGTGAACACCGAGCGAGCGTGCTCTCCCACTGACGGTCGGGGAAGACTGAACTTCAGTACTAGTGATATGCACCGGTGTTCGGTATACGAAATACCGGTATTTTTAGCACCGGTATTACTCGGTATTATTTTGTTTTCCGGTATAACCGGTATCGGTATTGGTGTGCATCGGTAATACCGTAATCGGTATCTTATTGGGTCGGTATTGGATTTCGGTATTGTGTTTTTTTCTCGCAACGATACCGGACTGCCGAGACACTTATGTATCGTAACGCTCATTGGCTCGAACCTCAGAATCTGAGGCGCGTGTTATCATTGGCCGATTACAGCTCACTGACAATGCCGCCATGACAACCTCCTCCTCCCAACTACCCCCTGAGGGAAGTCCCCCGCAAGACCATCAAAGCAAAACGGATCCATTACATATCACACAGACGTCACTATAACAAATCTAGCCTAGATAAATTTTTCCATTATTGTTTATTATTAATTATTGATTATTTTTTATTATTAGTAGTAGTAGTAGTAGTAGTAGTAGTAGTAGTCTTAGTCTACTATTTATTATGGTTTCATAATGACATCATCACTTTTCATTATTGTTAGTATTATATGTCCAATTATTATTATTCTTTTATTATGATTAACTGGTGAAGAATGATCATGTCTTATCAGCCGGACGATAGGGCCTAGCTTGCGACATAGTAGTTTTTTGCTGAATTTCGCTGATAATACTGGCACAAATTATGCGCTGAATTTGTACATTTGTAGCACGGGCTTAACTTTCGACCACACTAATAGAGCTAAAATGGAATGACATGGTGATAGAGAACGTCGTCTGTTAAATAACTTTCTCGAGTCTTTTATAAACCTAACACCAGGCGTTGTTTTTCTAATTTAACTAAATTATGCTATCAAAGCAGACCGGAAACGTTTTCGCTGATTCATTATGCTTCCAATTTTGGTTCTTAGAGATCTCTCACACTTGTTGCGAACGGAAAATGTGGAACTCTCGCCGACCGGTGACGAGAGGTAGCCTACCATAAACCTTCACCATGCATCCGAATTCCACACCAAACATGGCAAGATATCTTAAGTATGCATTACATTACCTGTTGACAGGACATGAACAATATTAAGGTGTAGGAAGAGGTGCTGATATCAATCAAAGGTTTCTTGGGGGCATACGCCGGGGGGCGCGTCGCCTCCCCACCCTACGACGCCACCCCGGGGGTCACCCCACCGCGATTTCCCATGCAAGGGCTCCTTTTCCCATACCAGCAGTCTCGACAGAACATCAAACTTCCGCCAGCCACGAGCCTTGTGCGCGCCCCCTTGGCCTCCTCCACACCGATTGTCTCTTACAGATACAACCCGATGGGAAGGATCGGTTTCAGGGTAGCGTGCCACATGCCCATATAGCCTGTATGGCTATATGGGCATGTGTAGATATAGGCATGTGGCTATATAGCCACCATGGCTATATAGTTGGCGCTGACGGACTATGCAGTAATAGGCCTCGATTCAGTCTCACGGTGCAATCGCTGATTTGACACTTAATCATCCCAGCGATACCCCATGATTCTGCGAAAACACTTATTACCAAAGGCATTGATTCGTCTCTTCAAGTCACTATTTAGTGTCCATGTCTCACAACCATAGAGTAAGACAGGGATCACAAGCGACTTGAAGATCCGGATCTTTGTCCTCCTGCACAGGTACCGACAACGCCAAATACTCCCGCTGAGCGAGTCCATAACACCGTGGGCTATGCCAATCCGCCGTAAGGCTTCTTGACGTGACCCGCCGTCATTATGGACTGCGCTACCAAGGTATGTAAAACTTTCCAAGATCTCAATGCCCTCGCCACACGCATGAACAGACTGTACTGCTTCATCTAGTAAGTCTCCAAACACCTGTACCTTGGTCTTGAGCCAGGAGACCTCAAGTCCCAAAGGCTTTGCCTCCTCGTGCAGCGCCTCGAGAGCCATCACCAGGACCTCCAGCGACTCGGCAAAGATTACTGCATCATCGGCAAAACAAGATCAGTGATCTTGGTGTTGCCGACGGATGCTCCACAACCACTTTGATCTTCAACCTTGTCCAATACCCAGTCCATACAAGCGTTGAAAAGTGATGGGGCGAGGACGCACCCTTGCCTCACTCCTGTATTCACAGGAAAGAAGCTGGATACACCTGCCCCATACTTCACAGCACTCTCAGTCCCAGAATACAGACCAGTTATCAAACCAATAGTCCTTGCAGGAATCCCTCGAAGTCGCAGAAGATCCCAAAGTGACTCACGATGCACTGAGTCAAACGCCTTCTTGAGATCAACATAGGCTGCAAGCATCCCCTGTCTGCCCATTAACTCTTATAAAAATCCTGCCTGCGCCACCACGGGCGAGGGCCAACCATCACAGCCCTCGAGTACAGGGCCTACCATCCCACTCATGAAGGTCACTGCCTAATGGTGCTATAGGCGCACACACACAAAAAAAAAAAAAAAAAAAAATGTGTTCAAAGCCGTGCGAAACTCGGGGAGATAATGCATGAAAGTCGGGATGATAAGAATTTAGGACTCATCACGAAACTCGAGGATCGCGAAACTTGGATAGCGTGAAACTCAGGAGTGTACTGTATATTATGCCCGTTATTAAATCTTTCATACTCACATGTTTTCCTTGCCCTTTCTGGCCTAGATCCTCGGAAGGCTTACGGTCCTGACGGAGTCCCTCCTATTGTTTTCAAAAACTGTGCTTCTGTGCTTGCACCTTGCCTGGTCAAACTTTTCCGTCTTTGTCTATCTACTTCCTCCTTTCCTTCTTGCTGGAAGTTTGCTCACATCCAACCTGTTCCTAAGAAGGGTGACCGTTCTAATCCTTCAAACTACCGTCCTATAGCTTTGACTTCCTGCCTTTCTAAAGTTTTTGAATCTATACTTAATAAAAAGATTCTAAAGCATCTATCTGCTCACAATCTTCTATCTGATCGTCAGTACGGTTTCCGTAAATGGCGATCTACTGGCGATCCTGTAGCTTTCCTAACTGAATCTTGGTCATCCTCCTTTAGGGGTTTCGGTGAAACTTTTGCTGTTGCCCTTGACATATCAAAAGCTTTTGATAGAGTCTGGCACAAATCTTTAATTTCCAAACTACCCTCATTCGGTTTCTATCCTTCTCTCTCCACCTTCAACTTAAATTTCTTTCAAACCGTTCTATTGCAGCTACTGTAGACGGTATTAAGTGGTATTCATCAGGGTTCTGTCCTATTACTTTCCATGGTGATAGGACCATCCATGGCCCATCACCTTTTTCTATTCATTAATGATCTTCTAAGTCTAACTCAAAGCCCTATCCACTCCTACGCTGATGATTCTACCCTGCATTTTTCAACGTCGTTTATTAGACGTCCAACTCAACAGTAACTAAGTGATTCATGGAGAGATGCCACCGAGCGCCTAACTTCTGATCTTTCTATAATTTCTGATTGGGGCAAAGCAAACCTTGTTTTGTTCAATGCCTCAAAAACCGAATTTCTTCCCCTATCTACTCGACAAAACCTACCAGATAACTATCCCCTCTTCTTCAATGACACTCAACTGTCTCCTTCTTCTACAATGAACATTCATTCAATGAACTATCAATCCTTTACTAAAAATCTGAACTGGGAATCTCACATCTCATCTCTTGCTAAAACAGCTTCTAAGAAGTTAGGTGTGCTGTGGCGTCTGCGTCCTTTTTTTTCTCCCTCCCAATTGCTTGCTCTCTACAGGGGCCTTATCCGCCCATGTATGGAGTATGTCTCACATGTTTGGGGAGGATCCACTCATACAGCTCTCCTAAACAGGGTCGAGTCAAAAGCTTTTCGTCTCATCAACTCCTCTCCTCTGACTGACTGTCTTCAATCTTTAAATCACCGCCGCAATGTTGCTTCCCTTGCTCTCTTCTACCGTTATTTTCATGCTCACTGCTCTTCTAAACTTGCTAACTGCATGCCTCCCCCCCTCCCACGGCCTCGCTGCACAAGACTTTCTACTCATTCCCATCCCTATTCTGTCCATCTCCCTAATGCAAGAGTTAATCAGTATCTTTACTCTTTCATCCCTTTCACTGGTAAACTCTTGAACTCATCCTGTTTCTATTTTTCCACCTTCCTATGACTTAAATCTTTTCAAAAGAAGAGTGACAAGACACCTCCCGAACTAAGTTGGCCCAGCCCCCATTTTTCATTCTCTTACTGTCTTCTTTATAGGGACTGGGAACTAAGCGGGCTTTGTGTTACCCATTTAAAAAAAAAAAATTAGTTTTCAGTGCTGTCATGGCTGAAAAGCTTGACTCACATAGGTAGGTGGTGGTGAAAGGTAACAACACTTTCATAGCTGCTCCATGAAAAATCGGGAACTCAAGAAAACATTGAGCCCAGAAGGTTTGTAGTGGCACTGCACTGAATCGAGTCTTCAGGGTACCATCAGATGATAGGTCAATGAGCTCCTCTAATAATTTTGACAGAGGCTTCTGGGAGCTTCATCTCAATATTCTCAATGAAGGGGTTTTCTATCCATTGGTAAGAAGCAGCCTGCTCCTCAGTTAGCTCAGGGAAATAACTGTTGAATTTCTCCAACAACTTTGACAGGTGCAATGTTACCTGTGCTTTGACTACATTGAAGCTAATGCCTCTGTCTTGAATGAATGCATGCATATTTTCAACCATATCAGTGATTCCTGACGAGGTACGAACACGCCACCACTTGAGCTTTCTTTTGAAAGCCTCAACTTTTTGGTAGTGAGAAATGTTGTTTGTGTTTGCACCTTGCATTGCTTTGTTCAGCTTATTTACTTCGCTGAATATGTCTGCCAGGTAGCTCAGCTGAAGAAGCCATTTATCATCATTAAAGAAATCTGCAAGCTCAGGCTTCTTCTCTGAGAGGAATGTACACAGCTCCTCCCTTAGGCTGAATATGCGTGTGAGCATCCGCCCACAGGACAACCATCTCACCTCTGTATGCATAAGTAGAGATATATAGTCTGTACCTACCTACCGTATATGGCTGCGTATAAGATGACTCAGTGTTTATTATATGTAAATTATATGTAATTTCATATGCTCCTCTCAAAGTTTATTTGTTTATTTAGTGTTATTATGGACAAAGCAATATAAGATGTTCTTTTGTATAGATTTTTGTGTGTATTGTGTTATGCTTTGTCAATAAACTACTACTACTACTACTACTAGAAAATAACAATGAGCTGGAGGAAGTTGAAATGGTGGAAGGTCCAGTGGAAAATATAATAGAAAAAGAGGCAGTAAGAGCATTGCAAGGAATGAAAGATGGAAAGGCACCAGTTTCATCGGGTGTAAGCAGTGATAGGCTGAAACTAGCAGGAAGGACAGCTATCAGAACACTAACAGGAGGTTTTGAAAAGATTATGAGGGAGGAGAAAGGTCCAGATGAATGGAAGGATAGTTTTACCTTACCACTGTTAAAAGGAAAGGGAGATGCACTGTCATGTGGTGGTACAGAGGTTTGAGGCTGTTGGAACATGGGATGAAGATTTGGGAGAGTGTTGTGTGAAAGGCTTAAGAAAATCATCTAGATCGATGACTGTCAATTTGGCTTTCTGGATGGAAAGTCAACTATCGATGCAATCTTCATCACAAGACATCTCCATGAAAAATATAAGAAGACAAAGGCTGTATCATGTGTTTGTGGATCTGGAAAAGGCATTTGACAGGATTCCAAGAAAAACAATTAGGTAATTATTATTCATATGAATAAAGTATGTTTATTTACCCTATGTTACTACGTATATTACTACGGGTGTGTGTATGTGTGTGTGTGTGTGTGTGTGTGTGTGTGTGTTGTGCTACGTGCAGGTGTGTTAACAGGTGTTGCGGTGGTGTGGGCTGTGTTGAGGCATGTGTGTGTGGTGTGTTGTGCTACGTGCAGGTGTGTTACAGGTGCTGCGGGGGTGTGGGCTGTGTTGAGGCATGTGTGTGTGTGTGTTGTGCTACGTGCAGGTGTGTTTAACAGGTGCTGCGGTGGTGTGGGCTGTGTTGAGGCATGTGTGTTGTGTGTGTGTGTGTGTGTGTGTGTGTGTGTGTGTGTGTGTGTGTGGTGGTGCTACGTGCAGGTGTGTTAGCATGCATGCATGTGTGTGTGTGTGTTGAGGCATACCGTTGTACAGTACCATTGTATTTACGCATTGTTTTTTTCTTGTCATTTACGCATAACAGGTGGATATCAAGCAAGTGGACCAGCGGAAGAGCAACGTGGACGGCGTAGCCATCAGGGAAAAGGCGAGGAGCATCTACGACCACTTAGCAGAGAAGGAGCCTTCTGGATCCTCCCCTGCCCCCCGGGGTTTATTGCCAGCCATGGGTGGTTCCATAGATTCAAGCAGCGTTTTAGCCTGCACAACATTGCTCGCACAGGTAAAACATTCAATATATTTTCAACTTCTATCTATCTAATATTGACTCGTGCTATATTCCCGTAATGAAGAGCATTAATATTTTTTCACACTTCTATCTATCTATCTATTGACTTGCCATATTCCCATAATGAAAAGGTTTTTTCTTCGTTTTTTTCACAGGTGAGAGTGGGTCAGCTGATAAGGAAGGGGCGCAGGCATACCTCAGCACCTTCAGTCCCTGATTGAAGACAGTGACTACCTACCTGAGCAGGTGTTCAACGCGGACGAAACT
>JACEEZ010002033.1:11145-18645 GCA_016584305.1 Chionoecetes opilio | reverse complement strand
CAATCAGCGTCCAGGAACCAGCATGGCGGCCAAGTTTGTTGTTTATTCCCAATATATAGCCTTATTTAATGGGAAATAAGGCGAGATTTACCCTTAAATACCTTATTTATGGCATATTAGTGACACAAAAGAGTATTATTAGTGATAAATATAGGGTGGACGATAATACATAGCCGCCATATTAGCCTTTCAGCGTAATATTCTCCCTGAAATAAAGGACTGACCTTATTTTGATCCGGTAAATGGAATATTTTGACGTGTTTTCGCTAAGTGTCTCCCGCTGAATACTACAGAGACGTACCCAGGGTATACCTTGATGCGCTGATCCTAGGTTCGAGTCCCGCGTGCCCGAGAGTAGCTTGTTACGGACCACTATAGAACCCCGCCGTACTCGTGGCCGCGGCGGTACGGGGCTCACGCCGTTATAGTGGACGAGAACTGCGCGTTCGCTCTTTAGGTCACACACACACACACTGCCTCGGCGTCACACCTTATAATGCAACCACCTTTTCTCTTAATCAACGTTCACACACACACACACACACACAAAGGCGTAACAGCTAGACGTCCTGTGTAGCGATCTCACCAGCTACCCTTTGCCCGAGTAGCTACACTTTGCCACCACTTAAAAGAGCTATCTGTTAAGGCCTGTAGCCACACCCTGGCCTGTCACAAGACCCAAGACATAGTTCATGGGCTGACATATTATTTCCGTATAGGCATAAAATAAGTATTGGGTGTGACTTATTTTATGCCACACAGAGAGAGAGAGAGATTATTATTAGTTTATTGACAAAAGTTTCACAAACATTTTACCTTATTACATGTATAATTTCCTCATATTTGTCCAAATTTATACTCCTACATATTTCATATTAACCTAAAACAAACAAACGAAACACATCTACTAGGGTGACACATCCCTTACGTATATAATTTCAATACATCATATATATAACTGCACAGATAGCCTACTTTATCCCTTGTACCCATCAAATTATCCATACTGGAGAAGTCTAGCATGACATAGTTGCTTCTACATTGGCTGGAGAGTGGACACTGCAACAACACATGGGACTCATCCTGCACTGCATTTTCTACACATGAACACAGTCGTAGTTCTTTCGGTATTCCATTTCTCCTGCCTGTTTCTATTCTAAGATTATGGGAGAGAGAGAGAGAGAGAGAGAGAGAGAGAGAGAGAGAGATAATATAGGTAGAGAGCGAGACAGACAGATAGATAGAGATAAGAGAGAGAGAGAGAGAGAGAGAGAGAGAGAGAGAGAGAGAGAGAGAGAGAGAGAGAGAGAGAGAGAGAGAGAGAGAGAGCGTCAAAGGTCACAAGAATAGAGAGAGAGAGAGAGGAAGCGACTCGTCACAAGAGAAAGAGAGAAAGAGCCTTTAATATCGCCTTATGAACGTTAATTAAACAACACACAACGCTATAAATAAAGACAATGTATTCAGTATAGCGTTATTTACCTTCACTGCGATGACAGCACACTAAAGACACACTTAAATAGGTATATAAGAGGCAATGGCCAGTAATGGATACCGCGCGTTGCCTCAAAATCTGTTATTGACGTCGCTTATTCTTCGAAACCAGCCCTTTTTCCTCTTAATTTAGGCTATTTTATAAGTAGTAGTTGTTAAATTGCTTCAACATCTGTGGCAAATGTTCATAATAAGACGAGAAAGGGTCAGAGCAAAGGCTGGATGGGTTGTGTTCTTGGTTCTGCTTTATCTAGAATATTTTACAGCGCCCAATACATTGAAATTAAGAACCCTTGCTTACATCTAAATTCTACTTACAAACAAGTTTCTAGTATCTATAAATAAAATGACATCATAATTAACAGTAAACCAGTCACAATATATATATATAAGTATGTGATCAAAAATACTATCTTAAAATGGCGCACCATAGAAAACCAAGTTAAGGGCTGACTAATATAAAAACAAAATGTCAGACCTTTCTGTCGCTGGTTTCAACATACTCCCGACCATAGGAGTTTCTAACTTCTATCAAATGAAGGAATTACATAATCTATAAAAATACTGGTTACATAATGCAACATCAACATGTCAACATAATCAACATGTTACCTATCTCATAAGAATGGAAAGTGTTTCCCAAATAATATTACAAATAAATACTTCAATCTTCATAGTCCAACATATTATTATAAATATCAAATAGGCTTACAAATCTAATCTACTTGGAGCCTTGGTTAGCCGACCAGCACGGGTACGTCTCTCATCCAAATTCTTAATACAGGAGTTGGCTTCTTGAACAGTTTTAGCCATAACATCAGAATCAGCACAAGATATTTCAAGTTGGTGTAATTTTTGTACAGGTCTATTGAGTAACCCCTTGGAACTCTTGACTTTTACACTTCTAAGAATTCCATCCTTACCAGGAAATACATCTACTATTACACCCAGGGGCCACTGTAATCTTCCAATCCTTTCTTCCTTTACTAAAACTAAACCACCTTTCTTAATATTACACTTTGATGTAAAACCCTTAACAGCAGGGGGTAGATTTCTTATGTAATCATTACTCCATAATTTCCAAAATTTATCAAGGATTTGATTTTTTAGGATTTCTCTTTCACTCAAATCCTTTGCAGAAATACAAGATGGGTTGGTATTCACATGCGTTTTAGAGCCATGAGTTCTCCCAATGATGAAGTGAGAAGGTGTTAATGGAGTATTACAATCAGGTTCATCTTCATATGTGTCAAGGCCTAGATTAACACAAGCTTCAATCTCATGTAGGGTAGTTTCTAATTCACTCCTAGATATATAATTCACACCTAGAGTTTTTCTGACAGCAGACTTCACAGATCTTATCAAGCGTTCCCACCAGCCTCCCCACCAAGGAGACCGTGGAACGATGAATTTCCAATGAGGAGATAGATGACCATACACTTTTTGCAATTCATTAATAGATGCCACAAAGGTTTTAGCATTATCTGAATAAAACACTGAAGGAAGCCCCCTACGGGCAATGAATCTCCGAATAGCAAGCATGCAGTTAAAAACACTCATAGAGTCAGTAAGCTCCACATGAATGGCTCTGACTACTGCACAGGTGAAAAGCAAAATGTAAAACTTCTTAGAAGGAAAATCTGAACAGAATAGAGGACCAGCAAAGTCAAGTCCAGTTACAGTAAATGGAGGTGTAGATTTCACTCTTAGTTCTGGGAGAGGAGCTACAGGTTGACTACATGCTCTCGAATCATGTCTTTGACACCTTACACATTCCCTGGTGACAGACTTTGCCAATCTTCTAATGCCTATTATCCAAAAACTATCTCTTAAAGTAGACATCATAGTAGAAACACCTGCATGCTTGGGAAATTTATGCTGAAAACTAACAAGGAGCTTTGCTAGGTCACCTTTGGGTATTATGACTGGATGTTTACTTCCATAGCTTAAGTCTGCAAACTCAAGTCTACCTTTGATTCTTAATAAATCTTTATCATCTAAAAAAGGATCCAATTTGATCAAGCTTGATCCTTTGGGGAGAGGCTTGTTATTTTTCAAAACCTTGATTTCTCCTGCATATATCTCTCTTTGATTACAATAAATCTTTTCAATTGGACATTATCTAATTCATCAGCAGTGAGAAGGCCTGAATATTTCTTTATGCTTGGTTTACAGTTGTTATGAATCTCAAAACCCAAGCAACAATATGCTGAGCTTTACTAAAAATTTGCACAAGCTTCTTCTACACTATCTGCACCACCTAGCCAGTTATCTACATACATATCCTCTTTTAATTCATGTATTATCTCAGTCAGTGGGTAGCCTTCAAGATGATGTCGAATAGTAGCATTTAATAAGAAAGGGCTGGCAGTGTTACCAAATGGAACACGCTGAAATCTCATCAATCTTATCCCATTGACACCCTTCAGAAAGAAACGATGCACATCTCTATCTTCTCGCTTCATACTTATTTGCAAAATGCCTTGGTGATATCAGCAGCTAAAGCTATGGGCCACCTCCTGAAGCGTATCAGTATTTCCACTAAAACAGGGTTGAGGATGGGCCAGTCAGTAAAACAGTCATTCAGTGATATTCCATTATAACTACGAGCTGATGCATCAAAAACAGGTCTAATCTTAGTACTCACACTGCTTTTCTCTGACTACAGGACGTGAGGCAGATAATAGGTAGGGTAAGGACTAGTATCTCATCACATGGAATTTCCTCAATAATACCTTCCCTCTCATAATCATCAAAAACCTTATAATATTTTGTTTAAGCTCAACATCTTTATGGGAACTTGGTATGTAATCTATCTAGTCTCTTTATAGCAAGTTTTCATTATCTATGAGATCACCCTTTGCTGCTTCACTCTTCCAAGGCAAGGCTACTTCATATCTACTATCAACAAACTTAATGCTCTTAGAAAACTCCTGCAAGGCAGAGTTAGACTCAAAAAAACAATCAGCTTCCTTAGAAGTAATCCCTACAGACTCTAAGTCCCAAAACTTGCTTACATCATAGTCTGACACCTTGGAAATACACAACATTTGATGTGAAGTAAAGTTAGAATCTGGCACAGCATGCCAAGCTCCTGACAGAATCCAACCAAAACTGAATTCTGTGCTACTATTCCATCAACTTGAAAAGTATCATTGGGATCAAGAATTGCCAGTATGCATCGAGACCAATCAATATATCTATGTCCATCTGGAAATTATTCAAGTGATCCTCAGCAAGTTCTACATGGGAAAAGGCACTCCATAAGTTATGAGGAACAGTTGGTCTAATCAAAGGTTGGCATATCTTAGGAATTTCAACAACAATCAATGAATGTGATGCATTATTACAATCAAGTAGTTTCAGAGAATAAATGTTACTTTGCCTGCTCTTATTAGACTTTTCACCACCAAATGCTGAATATGAAAATTTTCTGACTAGAAAGCCACTTAGGTTTACACTTTTTAGCAAGATTACTACTTACATAGGTTCTGTCAGACCCACTGTCAAACATAAATTTAGCATCATAAAGCACACCATTAGTTCCAACAATCTTAACCTTTGCTGTTTGCAAAATAGTACATGTTTCATTAGTGGAGGTAATATTTTGAAGAGCAACGCTACCTTGCTGAACTGATGAACTCTTTCCGTTGGCATCACTAGTGAGTTCAGACCTGTGTTCAGGTACAAACCCTTTATGTGGTCATTACTAATATTTGAATTCAATTTAATGCCACACATTAGAATATTGTGATTACCATTACATTTTACACACTTAGCAAAGCATCCCTTAGCAATATGCCCCCTACTTAAACACTTAAAAACACAAACTGGCAGATTGAATTCTATCAGCACGGTCCCTTCCACTTAATTTCAATATTTCAAAGCATTTCTCTGATTTATGTCTCTTGCTACAAAACCCACAATTAAGCAGTTAACTTCAGAAGAGGCGTGAAGAGCTGAAGCTGAAGACCCTTTCTCCCTTGACCCCTTCATGTACCAATTCCGTCCCTTTTTCTCAGGTTCATGTTGCCTTTCTAAATTCTCTGAAGTAACATCCTTGAAAGTCTCCGAACGTTCAATGCTCTCTACTTCTTCTTGCAGGAACTGCAGGAGCCAATCCAAGTCACGTTCACGTCCAGCACCTTCGAGCCCACTCCATTCGTATTTCATTAGGAAGACGGATAGGAGGATTGGTGTTAAAAGACTTCCACACTGCTTACCAGTGACACCCAATGCTTTTTAAACTTCTGATGTGTGTCAGTAGCTCGTCACGTAGAATCCAGAGATGGGACACGTACTTAAAGTAGTCGTCCAGACCATTTTATCATTCCTGATTTAATGCAGTCAAATCATAGCCATTGACGAGTATATCAACAATACGTCGTCACTTTTTTGTATCCAGTCAGCCGTTTTTAAATAATCCGCATCAAAATCTGCAAATTCCCCGAGTTCTCAAAACGCACTCAAGATTTGCAGACGCTCAGGGTCAGGCTCCGTGACGTACCATCAGGGAGGCTCATCTTCCCGCGCTTGATCAGAGAGGCACGTAAACACAGAGATAAATATAATACTTGAAGATATTTGGGTGTTTCTGATAGATTTGTTTTGCTATATGCCACATGCATGCATCCTTTATGGGTGCAGCAAGACAGCTGTGCCTTTCGAGAAAAGTTTGCACACGGAAAGGAGTGGCGTGTGTAGGAGTGGAGTGGCGGAGTGGCGTGTGGTGATTCACGCCTATAGTGTGTTGGGGCGAACAGTTGTGTTGAGAAACGGTGTGTAGTGAGGGTAGCGATGGACCACCACGACTGTGAGGCTTTGCCTCTTAACAAGACCAAGTAAACCAAGTAAGCCAGTTGTGGAGTGGGCGTGGGCGTGCCCTGTGGTGGTGTGGCTGTCACACTTTCTGCCTTCCCGCCCGCATATTTTCCAACTCTTTGCTGTAGTTAATGCTAGTATGTTGTTTCCGAGGAATTACGTTTGACTGTAGCTCCAAAACTAACCATAGGATTTTCTCGAAAGTACCTTCATTGTGATTCCCACACACACATGGTTTAACCTTATTTACCAATCCATGTTTTGGAGAAGTGCCAGGTCCTCCTGCTGAACCTCAGGCTCTGCTAACACCTGTTCATCCACCTCGTACTCGGGCTCAAACATATAGGATCCCATGACAATCTGAGGTTCGTTTTCCTCATAGTATACGCGACCAGCGTCATTTCTTTCGGTGTCAGATTGAGCATCGTACTCTAGATCTGTCACAGCGACAGATTCACTGTCTGACACCGAAGTTCAATCGCTCATCATAACATTTGCCGACAGGTGTCAGACAGAGTGTCTGCGGGCGTCCCTGTTCTGACGTCATCAATAACAGTCGTAGCCCTGTTGGATGGAAGATTTTTTTTTTCGCGCGCTTTTTACAAAAGTCGTGTTTTTACGGAAATATGGCCTGGAAATCAATTATTTTTGGTGGATTAGGTGTTTTGAATGTACATTCAACATAATTCGGCAAAAAAAATTTGGGTCTGGACGACTACTTTAAGACCTCTTGCCTTCACAGGAACCTTGCCTTTTAAAAGAGCTTGAACATGGGCAAATATGATTCCCTCAGGCCTTCCAAATCTCTCCTTTAGTAGTGTACAAGCAGTCTTATAATGGGGAGTTTTCAAAGCTAAGCCGCCAGATGTCCCTCGCGCATCTCACATCCTCAGCACTTTCAGGCTGAATGATCTATCATTTACCGTAAATTCCCTGTACTTCTTTGGGACATATCAGAATTACCCTTCAATACAACAACTGAAACAGTTCTTAATAAAAAATGTAGTTTATCATTTTATTTGTCTGCACTTGGTGAAAATATTGGCAAAACAATTGAATATTTGAAAACTCAATCTTTAAAAATCGTCTTTTCATAAAAAAACGCAAGTTCAAGCAGAATGAGGCTTCAGGAAATTCTACTTGTATGTAAGCATTCACTGTAGTTAAACCTGGTTTTGGTTGTAG
>JACEEZ010002032.1:0-12907 GCA_016584305.1 Chionoecetes opilio | reverse complement strand
CAATTCCATTGTCGACTGAGAGGCTCATGTGTTCTCCTACGAACTAACACTTCATCACTCTGAAGCCGCCATCACCCATAAAAAGTCACATTTTACAATTCCATTGTCGACGAGGCTGGCAAACACAGAATAACATGGAGCTCTAATTTCGTGTTTTTGTGATGTTCACGCCAGTATTTCCAGAGTGTGCTTCATCTATGACCCCTAACTCACTTCATTCAACTTATTTAAGCATCTCATCTTCCATAACAAGTCACATATGGAACAATTAAAGAGAGGACGACCAAGCCACAGATTAATAGCGTACCGATATTTCATGTTTCACTAATGTTCACCCGGGTATCTACATTATGTGCTTCTCCTGCCACACCTAACACACTTCCATCTATTTGTTTCATACCTTAATCTTACACGGTACTTGCATTTCGTGGGAGGGATTTAATATCCGAAGTGGGAGAGTTCTGTAATGCGGAGTATTCAAGTACCACCCATGATTATCCAAGAGACCTCCCGGAACCACTTTGGATCTGGACCATATCAACACAGAAAACATGCTCCAAGGCACACGCGAGGACAGATCACAATCGAAATGGACCAAAAATGTCCAAGATTTTGCCTCGCGAGTAGCCTCCTAAAGCCGCGGTCACACGAGCACTTTTTCCGGCAATATTCAGCCAGCAAGACCAAACAGGCCTCAAGTCGGCTAAAATTGTCGACAAAAAGTCAAGACGAATATGTTGGTGTTCTTGGCTGAAAATTCCCGGAAATTCCCACCACCAACGCATATTATTTGACATTCATTTTTAATGCACGCTCTAATTCAATATACAGAAGCTGAAATAAATAGTTACATAGTGGCAAGAACCGATTACAAGACGAATTGTGAAGTCTTGTACATTCTTGTACATTTTTTTAAGCATTTTGAAGGATACAAGGATACAATACACTTAGGAAAATTTACATGAGTTAGGGATGGTTTTCTATTTTTTTTGTTGACTGTCTATTATAAACTGAAATTTTTAGGGGATACTGAACTGGACCAACTTATTGTTGATCACTTTGATGTTTGAATGTTTGATGTTTGATGTCTGACGCACTTCCATACACAAGAATCCATTTCAATCATTCACCACCCTATTTGTGAACCAGTTTCTCCCTATTTATCCCTATTTTTCCAAAGACGCTTCTTCATATACGATATAAATTGCCATTAAAACTCAGCTACCTCTGTGAAAGTCCGTGTGACCACAACACGGCAAGGTATTGCCTTTGCTGAATATTGCCGGCTGAATATTGACGGAAAAGTTGCTCGTGTGACCGCGGCTTTAGGCTACTTTGTCAAGGTCAGCAATACGCGCGTTATTCACACACACACACACACACACACACACACACACACACACACACACACACACACACACACACACACACACACACACACACACCATCACCTCCATTAACCGCTAGGCTTGCGATACCGATGTCATTACAAACATAAATGGCATGATCATAAGGCGTTTTCTGCGGGGGATTAAGAAAAGATTATGTTGCAAGAGAACAAATTTCGCTTGGTCAAATTTCGCTTGCTGTTCAATCATACTGAGAAGATGCTTGCCCGACCGGCAAGAAATTTCTTGCTGGTGCAAGAGAAGTACGTCAGTGAAGTGCGTCAGCGTGCGGCTGGCGTGGCGATCCTCGATCAGCTGGAGTTAAAAACTGGAATGTGTGACTTGATCGAAAATCAACAACTTCACACACCTCACTCTTACCTTACCCGATTTGCTGACAATACCATTGAATTTTAAGAAACACTGAGACCACTATCGGCTTTCTGAGGAAATTTTGCATCGCATTAGTATACATTTATAACTGTAATGTAAGTACGGATATACGAAAACAAGGGTTAAGTAAAACAGTGCATAAACATTTTCTCCCACTTATTTGGCTTCAACTCCTCATTGCTTGGCAACTTATGATCACATTAAATCTAAGCACGCTTCCTGAATCTGCACACTTTTCTGACTAGTCGTGTGACTAGTCGTGTTTCTGACTAGTCGTGTTGACTGACTTTCTGACTAGCCTGTGTTTTGTCGTCCGAGCACAGTCTTGGATACGAATCCCAATCCAATAACACTTGCTGAAATGTGTGTTATACTACTTTGTGCTATTGTTTGCAATGTTTTGCATTGATCATTATTTCGGCTCCTATACCAAGCTTGTTGCGTTTTTGTCGCAAAATCGAATCCTTTTTCAATTGCGACAAAAAATGGTCTTCGTATCCATGACGGTGCTTGGACGACAAAACACGGCTATAATAGTCGTATAGGATACGTGCCAGTGTGAAAATATCTTGAGGGTCAAAATAGTCATTTGATCTGTTTTGCTTACATTTCATCCGCCGCGTCGCCTTTCATGGAGCAAGCGACGGAGAGCGTTTTCTGCGGGGTACTGACCAAGAGGAAAGTGACCACTTGCAAGCGAAATTTATATTGCTCCCCCGCAGAAAACGCCTCTAGAGACGTATACCTCTACGTATATTCTAGTAGAAATCTCATGGGCATGGTATACACTGAGATGCTATATTAAACATGAGAGGCTGTACATTCTTTTTGGAAGCAATGTGAAATCCGCACTGCCAGACATACAATAGCTTCTCCGACAACTCTCTCTCTCTCTACCTCACACACAAACACACACACACACACACACACACACACACACACACACACACACACACACACACACATACGTATTATACCTGACTGATATACGATGGTATATCTCGCTCTTTCTCTCAGTGGCCGAACCTAGGTTTTAGGAATAGAAGATTAGTTTTGGATAAATATGAGACTCAAGCGCCCGTCCACAGTGCCTAACCTACCCTAACCGAATAAAAAAACTAATAAATAAGGAAAAGTTCCTAATTCACGTACCTTGGATCCCTTGTAGCCGAGGTGGTAGGCAGTTATTACTTTACTCCACGCCTTCACAACACTATGGCGAGGTTTGAACTGAATGACAAACGCCGTTGAGCTGCACACGGCAAAATTATCGTACCGGAAGGCCACAATTATTATTGTATTTTCCTATGGAAATATTATCATATCATATGAATATCAATATTCAGAACTTTATTGTACCGTAAATATTCTTACTTGTAAAAGCAAATGTATTATATCAGATGTAGCGATGTGTTAACAGGGTCTCCTGTTCTCGGCCTACTACGGCATGGCTGAGCGGGTCTTTTGTGCCCAGTCTGCTCTCAAGAGTATAGTTCTCTATGTGTGTATATATATACATATATATAATATATATATATATATATATATATATATATAATATATATATATATATATATATATATATATAATATATATATATATATTACATTTTTGTGCCTATAGCGCCTGTAGGCAGTGGTGACCCAGGGCTCGGATGGTAGGCTCTGGAAGTTCACTTAAGGGCTCTGTTGGTTGGTCCTCGCCCGTGGTAGCGCAGGCAGGATTCTTATAGTGACACCTGTGATTAGAGGCTCATGCCGTCCCCTGTGTCCTCCGATGCCCTTGCAATCGAAGGTAGAGTTGATGGGCAGGGCATGTGGGTGTTCTTAGGCCACTGGACGGTGCAGCAAGGTTTTAGTTTTCTTCGGGGTTAGAACTCGGGTCACCGAGAACGTCAGTCGGAGATGCTTACCACTCCGCTACCGCCTCCCCCATATATATATATATATATATATATATATATTATAATATATATATATATATATATATATATATATATATATTATATATATATATATATATATATATATATATATATATATATATATTTATATATATATATATATATATATATATATATATAATATATATATATATACCGTATTTGCCGATGCATAAGATGCACCTCCGCATAAGACGCACCCCTGTTTTACAAGGTTTTGAGAAAGAAAAAAAAATTGTTGTTTTGAGGTAAAAATTTTTTTTTGGTAAATTTAGCAAAATAAAATTATTTAATATATCAATAATTTATTTTAAATTCATTTATTAAAAAAAAGGATTTGTAGGGAAAGCAAATGATTATGAGCATGTACCTAAATACAATATTCGCAGTGCAGTGAATGTGAATGAACAATAAAACTAGTTAAAATGTTAAGGGAATGACAGGGTAACCAAAATCGGTCATAAACCATAACATATTGCAAGATGCCCCACGAATTGATATTCTAATATTTTCTACCTATGAGCATATAGCTTGGATTTAATGGTGTAGGTATGCCTTTGTTGCTTTCTGCTATGTGTTTAGACTTTGTGAAAATTTGCAGTATAGATATTGGTATTATTTTGGTAGTGGGCTTTCAAAAGTCCTAGGACTCTTACTTACATCATCGTGTAGCTTTCTCATTCTGAGTATTTTGAGCCCCATTTCCCATGGTGCAATTGAATAATAATGACATTACATGTAGTACCGGAAATCTACCGTTATTTCAGCCAGAAAGTTAAGTTAGGTTAAATCAGATTAAGTTAGGTAGAGGGGGGTTTGGTTTAGTAACAGATGATATTGAGAAAAAACGAAAATTACCAATAATATGGCAGTGTAAAGCGTAGCAATGTTGCGGGGCGGACCTTTGGGAAAGGGGAGGTTGCCCCCCCCCCCCCCCACACACACACATGTAAACAAACATTGATTTCCGACAAAAACGAGAGCCAGATTAATTCAAAACACATCACAACTATTTAGGAGAACTAAGTTTCGGCCTCGAAATCGGTGGTTGCCCAATACAAAAAAATTCACGAAGAATTAAGTAACACTATAGGAGGCAACCATCTCTACCTTATTGTTATTGTTGTAATTGTTGAATGGCACCGTTGTCGGGATCGACGATATTTGCCCTGGTTTACACCTATGAATCTTTCACAGTCACAAGGGTTGATTAGTCCCTTTTGCAGGAAGGTACAGGTGAAGGCTGGTTCACACTCTGAAATCACGGCAGCGTTCCGTCAGCCGTGCCTTGTATTCACACTATTCGTCACGGTTCCGTCATTTCGGCAGTTCCTGCTCACCCTCTAAGCAGACATGGTGGCTATATCCATCCTGTAATATGGAGACCAAAACTAAACCGCATAGTCTAGGTGAGGCCTGACTAGAGCCAGATAAAGCTTTAGAATAACTTCCGCACTTCTACTTTTGACACTTCTGGATGAATCCTAACACTCTAGTAGCTCTATTTGCCTCAAAACATTTTTTCCTAGGGCGGAGGTTGGGCCCCACCCCCATCCAAGATCTTTTCCCTTCTGATCTTTTAGCGAACATTGGTTGTGATCTATNTAAATAAAGGGACAAAATGTAATTTTGCCTCGCGAGTACCTCCTAAAGCGCGGTCACACGAGCACTTTTTCCGGAATATCACCAGCAGACCAACAGGCCTCAACGGCTAAATTGTCGACAAAAAGTCAAGACGATTTTTGGTGTTCTTGGCTGAAAATTCCCGGAATTCCACACCAACGCATATTTTTTGACATTCATTTTTAATGCACGCTCTAATTCAATATACAGAAGCTGAAATAAATAGTTACATAGTGGCAAGAACCGATTACAAGACGAATTGTGAAGTCTTGTACATTCTTGTACATTTTTTTAAGCATTTTGAAGGATACAAGGATACAATACACTTAGGAAAATTTACATGAGTTAGGGATGGTTTTATTTTTTTTTGTTGACTGTCTATTAAAAACTGAAATTTTTAGGGGATACTGAACTGGACCAACTTATTGTTGATCACTTGATGTTTGAATGTTTGATGTTTGATGTCTGACGCACTTCCATACACAAGAATCCATTTCAATCATTCACCACCCTATTTGGAACCATTTTCTCCCTATTTACCCTTTTTTTTTTCCAAAGACGCTTCTTCATATACGAATAAATTGCCATTAAAACTCAGCTACCTCTGTGAAAGTCCGTGTGACCACAACACGGCAAGGTATTGCCTTTGCTGAATATTGCCGGCTGAATATTGACGGAAAAGTTGCTCGTGTGACCGCGGCTTTAGGCTACTTTGTCAAGGTCAGCAATACGCGCGTTATTCACACACACACACACCACACACACACACACACACCAACACACACACACACACACACACACACACACACACACACACACCCTCACCTCCATTAACCGCTAGGCTTGCGATACCGATGTCATTACAAACATAAATGGCATGATCATAAGGCGTTTTCTGCGGGGGGTTAAGAAAAGATTATGTTTGCAAGAGAACAAATTTCGCTTGGTCAAATTTCGTTGCTGTTCAATCATACTGAGAAGATGCTTGCCCGACCGGCAAGAAATTTCTTGCTGGTGCAAGAGAAGTACGTCAGTGAAGTGCGTCAGCGTGCGGCTGGCGTGGCGATCCTCGATCAGCTGGAGTTAAAAACTGGAATGTGTGACTTGATCAAAAATCAACAACTTCACACACCTCACTCTTACCTTACCGATTTGCTGACAATACCATTGAATTTTAAGAAACACTGAGACCACTATCGGCTTTCTGAGGAAATTTTGCATCGCATTAGTATACATTTATAACTGTAATGTAAGTACGGATATACGAAAACAAGGGTTAAGTAAAACAGTGCATAAACATTTTCTCCCACTTATTTGGCTTCAACTCCTCATTGCTTGGCAACTTATGATCACATTAAATCTAAGCACGCTTCCTGAATCTGCACACTTTTCTGACTAGTCGTGTGACTAGTCGTGTTTCTGACTAGTCGTGTTGACTGACTTTCTGACTAGCCGTGTTTTTGTCGTCCGAGCACAGTCTTGGATTACGAATCCCAATCCAATAACACTTGCTGAAATGTGTGTTATACTACTTTGCGCTATTGTTTGCAATGTTTTGCATTGATCATTATTTCGGCTCCTATACCAAGCTTGTTGCGTTTTTGTCGCAAAATCGAATCCTTTTTCAATTGCGACAAAAAATGGTCTTGTATCCATGACGGTGCTTGACGACAAAAAAACGGCTATAATATGTCGGTATAGGATACGTGCCAGTGTGAAAATATCTTGAGGTCAAAATAGTCATTTGATCTGTTTTGCTTACATTCATCCGCCGCGTCGCCTTCTCATGGAGCAAGCGACGGAGAGCGTTTTCTGCGGGGGTACTGACCAAGAGGAAAGTGACCACTTGCAAGCGAAATTTATATTGCTCCCCCGCAGAAAACGCCTCTAGAGACGTATACCTCTACGTATATTCTAGTAGAAATCTCATGGGCATGGTATACACTGAGATGCTATATTAAACATGAGAGGCTGTACATTCATACAAGCCCCGGCATCTTTTTGGAAGCAATGTGAAATCCGCACTGCCAGACATACAATAGCTTCTCCGACAACTCTCTCTCTCTCTACCTCACACACAACACACACACACAACACACACACACACACACACAACACACACACACACACACACACACACACACACAGTACGTATTATACCTGACTGATATACGATGGTATATCTCGCTCTTTCTCTCAGTGGGCCGAACCTAGGTTTTAGGAATAGAAGATTAGTTTTGGATAATATGAGACTCAAGCGCCCGTCCACAGTGCCTAACCTACCCTAACCGAATAAAAAAAACTAATAAATAAGGAAAAGTTCCTAATTCACGTACCTTGGATCCCTTGTAGCCGAGGTGGTAGGCAGTTATTACTTTACTCCACGCCTTCACAACACTATGGCGAGGTTTGAACTGAATGACAAACGCCGTTGAGCTGCACACGGCAAATTATCGTACCGAAGGCCACAATTATTATTGTATTTTCCTATGGAAATATTATCATATCATATGAATATCAATATTCAGAACTTTATTGTACCGTAAATATTCTTACTTGTAAAAGCAAATGTATTATATTAGATGTAGCGATGTGTTAACAGGGTCTCCTGTTCTCGGCCTACTACGGCATGGCTGAGCGGGTCTTTTGTGCCCAGTCTGCTCTCAAGAGTATAGTTCTCTATGTGTGTATATATATACATATATATATATATATATATATATATATATATATATATATATATATATTATATATATATATATATATATATATATATATATATATATATATATTACATTTTTGTGCCTATAGCGCCTGTAGGCAGTGGTGACCCAGGGCTCGGATGGTAGGCTCTGGAAGTTCACTTAAGGGCTCTGTTGGTTGGTCCTCGCCCGTGGTAGCGCAGGCAGGATTCTTATAGTGACACCTGTGATTAGAGGCTCATGCCGTCCCCCTGTGTCCTCCGATGCCCTTGCAATCGAAGGTAGAGTGATGGGCAGGGCATGTGGGTGTTCTTAGGCCACTGGACGTGCAGCAAGGTTTTAGTTTTCTTCGGGGTTAGAACTCGGGTCACCGAGAACGTCAGTCGGAGATGCTTACCACTCCGCTACCGCCTCCCCCATATATATATATATATATATATTATATATATATATATATATATATATATATATATATATATATATATATTATATATATATATATATATATATATTTATATATATAATATATATATTATATATATATATATATATATATATATATATATATATATATATATATACCGTATTGCCGATGCATAAGATGCACCTCCGCATAAGACGCACCCCTGTTTTACAAGGTTTTGAGAAAGAAAAAAAATTGTTGTTTTTGAGGTAAATTTTTTTTTTGGTAAATTTAGCAAAATAAAATGTATTTAATATATCAATAATTTATTTTAAATTCATTTATTAAAAAAAAAGGATTTGTAGGGGAAAGCAAATGATTATGAGCATGTACCTAAATACAATATTCGCAGTGCAGTGAATGTGAATGAACAATTAAACTAGTTAAATGTTAAGGGAATGACAGGGTAACCAAAATCGGTCATAAACCATAACATATTGCAAGATGCCCCCACGAATTGATATTCTAATATTTTCCTACCTATGAGCATATAGCTTGGATTTAATGGTGTAGGTATGCCTTTGTTGCTTTTCTGCTATGTGTTTAGACTTTGTGGAAAATTTGCAGTATAGATATTGGTATTATTTTGTAGTGGGCTTTCAAAAGTCCTAGGACTCTTACTTACATCATCGTGTAGCTTTTCTTCATTCTGAGTATTTTGAGCCCCATTTCCATGGTGCAATTGAATATAATGACATTACACTAGTACCGGAAATCTACCGTTATTTCAGCCAGAAAGTTAAGTTAGGTTAAATCAGATTAAGTTAGGTTAGAGGTGGGGTTTGGTTTAGTAACAGATGATATTGAGAAAGAACGAAATTACCAATAATATGGCAGTGTAAAGCGTAGCAATGTTTGCGGGGCGGACCTGGAAGGCAGGTTGCCCCCCCCCCCCCCCCCCACACACACACACATGTAAAACAAACATTGATTTCCGACAAAAACGAGAGCCAGATTAATTCAAAAACACATCACAACTATTCAGGAGAACTAAGTTTCGGCCTCGAAATCGGTGGTTGCCCAATACAAAAAATTCACGAAGAATTAAGTAACACTATAGGAGGCAACCATCTCTACCTTATTGTTATTGTTGTAATTGTTGAATGGCACCGTTGTCGGGATCGACGATATTTGCCCTGGTTTACACCTATGAATCTTTCACAGTCACAAGGGTTGATTAGTCTTCTGCAGGAAGGTACAGGTGAAGGCTGGTTCACACTCTGAAATCACGGCAGCGTTCCGTCAGCCGTGCCTTGTATTCACACTATTCGTCACGGTTCCGTCATTTTCGGCAGTTCCTGCTCACCCTCTAAGCAACATGGTGGCTATATCCATCCTGTAATATGGAGACCAAAACTAAACCGCATAGTCTAGGTGAGGCCTGACTAGAGCCAGATAAAGCTTTAGAAAACTTCCGCACTTCTACTTTTGACACTTCTGGTAATGAATCCTAACACTCTAGTAGCTCTATTTCTGGCCTCAATACATTGTTTCCTAGGTCGGAGGTCTGGGCTCACCCTCACTCCAAGATCTTTTTCACCTTCTGATCTTTTCAGCGATACATTGCGTATGGTGTATCTATTACCAGGTTTTTTTTTACCAACATTCATAACGCTGCACTTATCAATATTAAATTCCATCTGCCATCTGATTGCCCACTCAATAAGTTTATCTAAGTCTCCCTGAAATATGTTTACATCAGACTGTGATCCAATAATCCTACTTACCTTAGTGTCATCAGCAAACTTGCTGATATCACTGCTAATCCCACTATCCAAGTCGTTGATGTAAATCAAAAATAGTAATGGACCCAAAACAGACCCTTGTGGAACTCTACTTGTCACCAGTCCCCATTCAGATTTAGAGCCATTAATTGTAACCCATTGTTGCCTATTACTTAGCCAAGCTCTGATCCAACGAAGAACCTTCCCATTAATTCCATGAGCCTTAACTTTATTTAAGAGTCTCTCGTGTGGTACTTTGTCAAATGCCTTACTAAAGTCCAGATATATGTATCACAATCCTTATCATTATCTGCCGTCTCATAAACTTTCCTATAAAAACTCAATAAATTGGTGAGACATGACCTACCTTGGTGAATCCATGTTATGAATCTGATCAAACTATGTTATCAGGTTTCTCTAATGTTTTTTGAATAATAGATTCCAATAATTACCTACACTGAGATTAGACTTAGGGGTCGATAATGGGGAGAGAGAGAGAGAGAGAGAGAGAGAGGGGAAGGGGAGAGAGAGAGTAGAGAGAGAGAGGAGAGAGAGGAGGGGAGAGAGGAGAAAGAGAGAGAAGAGAGAGAGAGGGGAGAGAGAGTATATAGGGCAGGAGTTTTTCTCTGAGACAGATCTCGTAAAAATTTCAGCGTTTATTATCTTAAAGATATTTTCTCTTTGTCTTAAGAGTGCCCTTATTCTCTTTTGTAATAACTTTTATGACTTCATGTCATATATAGTCTCATGTCATAGATCATTTTTTCATGTGATCCTATATACGACATGAGACAAAACAAAAGTCCCAGGGTCGTATATAGGATCACATGCAAAAGAGGAAACGTGAAGTCCTCCCCTCATCCTACATCGGCATGACGGACAACGAAGCTGTCCAGACGTCATACTTGCCACCTAACTTCCGGAGCCCCAAAAAGTCACCTATTAGAACAACATGGCATCATCATAACAAAAATTTCTAGAAGAAATACAAAATTTGGTTGCATGTGTGCAGATGTGCGGGCGACTTCCCACCTAGAAGCACTGTACATAAAAGAGATCAATCCCAAGTTTTAACGTCCAGGCAAACGACCTACAAGCTCTACCCAGCATGAAAGAAACAAAAGCATTAACAGCCTATCACAAAAAAAGCAAGCGAAGACCAAACAACCAATCAGCGTCTCCTACTCAAGAGAAGAGAAGCAAAAGCTATCTACCATCAACGACATCGGTAATAGGCTGCGGGCAGGCAGACCGGCTATAAATAGCGCTTCACTTCGCATCTTAATCTGCTCACCTCAACTCCTGAGGAGAACACATCTTTTCCCTATGCTGCTGAAGAAGGGTTCTTAGACCCGAAATCGCGATACAGCAAACATGACAAGCTACGGCGAAGTCATTTCAGTGTTACAAAAGAGAATAAGACACTCTTAAGACAAAGAGAAAATATCTGTAAGAAGATAATAAACGCTGAAACTAGCTATCACTTTTAACGAATTTTCTATATATTATATATATATAATATATATAATAATATATTATTATATATATATATATATATATAATTATGTATATATATTATATATATTATATAGTATATATATATATAATATATATATATATAATATATAATGTTATCTATTATATATTAAAATATATATATATATAAAATAAATGATATAATATATATATATATATATATATTATATATATATATAGATATATATATATATATATATATATATATAGATATATATAATATATATATATATATATATATATATATTATATATATATATATATAATATATGTATATATATAATATTATATTATAATTTACAGCATATTAATATATATATCTATTATATTAAAATTTTATATATATTATATATATATATATATATATTTTAATATATATATTATACAGTAAAACCCTTATAAACTCGGCACGATAGGGGCTCTGCCCTTGCCAAGGTATTCAATGTTTCCGAGTTTTTGCAATTTTCCTCTGATATGGGTAAAAAAAAAAAATTGTAAATACAATACTGAAAAAGCATAAAAACTACACTTACCAGTGAACGGGTAGAATCTGCTGGATTTGTATCAAACTCAGCACAAATAGCACGCATGGACGCACCTGTATCCATCCTTGCCAGCACTTCCACCTTTTCCTGGAGGCTCAGGCTCTTCAATTTCATTCCCTTGCTGCTGGAGACACCCTTGCGTGATGGAAAAATCTTGAAATACAGTACTGTATGATGTAATCCTAAAACACGTAAAATAGGTGGCAAAGTAAGCAAAGGTAGGGTACCAGCGCGTAGCGAGCCGTGTTTTTGTCGTTCCAAGCACCGTCTTGGATTACGAATATAAAACCCAAAAACACTTGCTGAAATGTGTGTTATACTACTTTGTGATATGTTTGCAATTTTTGCATTGATTATTTTACGGCCCTACCAACTTTTTGTGTTTTGAAGCAGAAACCAATCCTTTTTCAATTTCGACAAAACGGAATTCGTATCCAAGACGGTGCTTGGACACATAAACACGGCTCAGCAGCTAACGCCAACACGCTGGTTCCCGACCTTTGCTTTATTTTGCCATCTATTTTACGTGTTTTGGGATTACATGATACAGTTTCTGTATTTCAAGATGTCAGCTCCATCACGCAAGGGTGT
>JACEEZ010002031.1:0-35301 GCA_016584305.1 Chionoecetes opilio | reverse complement strand
AAAATTGAATAAGTCGTGATTTATTAACATGGAACAATATCATATAACCTATTTCTCTTCCCTGCGTAGTTTTGAAAATTTTCTTATTTTTCTTGTATCATCTGTTAATAACCAACCCCACCTCTAACCTAACTTAACAGTTTTGGTTGAAAGAACTAGATTCTAGGTAGTAGGCCTATATGTATCAGCATTATTATTAAAATTGCGCCATGGAAGGAAATTGGGTTTAAAAGACCCAGAATGAAGAAATCTACACTATGAAACAGGTTAGAAGGGACCCTACCCATAACTACGTCACGGTTTGTTTACATCGGTGCATTGTGGGATAAGGCGGGGTCGCCGCGGGTGGACCTACGAAGGAAAAGTACGGCGTGGAAAAATTTTTTGAGTTATTTTGCGCGAAATTGATATTCCAGGTGCTATATTACTGTGCTCTGTTCTCGCTGACAACACTATAAAGAAGACCTGAGGTAAGGGGCTGATGTGCAGAGGCTTCAAAAACCCAAGAAACAGAGTCATAACAGAGCCTCGTCAAAGGGAAGAAACTGGTGGGTACGAAAGTGTCCCTACCACTTGCTTACTTCTTAATGACTCTGCTGTGACTGTTTTCCTGGTTTTAGAACCCTTTTGCACATCAACCATCACCTCAGGTCTTCTCTATGTTGTCAGCGAGCACGGAAATATAGCACCTGGAATATCAATTTCCCCCAAAACACTCGAAAAATTTTCATCGTCGTAGTCTTCTCTTTGTAGGTTGTACATATTCATGGTTATGATAGTATTAAAATACCTTATTAATTGAGTTCCTTTTTTTGTCTTTCCTCATAATAAGTAGTGGTACATCATGGTTTAAGTGTTACTTGACGACCCAATGAATACTCTTGGTTACCGGTCATTTCGCCCACACGCAATTTCGCCCACATGTAAGAGTCAATTCGCCCACTCTAAGTCAATTCGCCCACCGATCCATGTTCATGGAGTCATGTAACTATATCTTCCTCTGGCAGAAATGGAATGAACCACCAGTAACCTTGGGCAAAAATGGACGGTAAATTTCTAGTGTTTGCCCATACTCTCCCACTTCCCCCAAACAAGTTTTGGGGACCGGTGGGAAATGCGGGTTTTCGGTTGGGGACAAATTATCGTCAGAAACACGTAATTAAGATTTGTGTAGGGGGGGGTAAAATTCCCTAGATCTAGGGTAATTTCCTTATTTTCTAGAGAAAATTCCCTAACCAAAATAAACCTAACCAAACCAAAATTAACCTACCCTAGCAGGGGGCTTGACCCACCGATAACCTAACCTAACCAAATCTAACCTAACCTAACCAAATCTAACCTAACCTAACCAAATCTAACCTAACCAAATCTAGCCTAACCTAACCAAACCCATATCAAACCTAAACTCCCCAAAATCCAACCTACCCTAACCTAACCTAAACAAAACTAACCTAGCTAACCTCCTAGCGGGAGTTGGGGGGGTTCTCGACACACTAAAAAAATTTTAACCTAGCCTCCTAGCTCCTAGACTCCATAGTGTGGGCGAATGACTCCATGGTGTGGCGAAATGGCATGTGGGCGAATGACCGGATACCATACTCTTGAGTCTAAAACCAACATCACCAACCTTTGGGTTTGATTTATTTATTACTCCCTCCATAAACAAGTGCATAACCACGGTGACATTACCCATCGTGTGGGCGAATTGACTTAAGAGTGGGCGAATTGACTCTTACATGTGGGCGAAATGTCTTTTGGCGAATTGAGTGTGGGCGAAATGACCGGTAACCAAAAGTATTTATTGGCTCGTTTAAGTAACACTTAAACCATGATGTACCATTACTTATTATGAGGAAAGACAACAAAAGGAACTCAATTAATAAGGTATTTTAATACTATCATAATCATGAATATGTACAACCTACAAAGAGAAGACTACGACGATGAAAATTTTTAGAGTTGTTTTGGTCGAAATTGATATTCCAGGTGCTGTATTTCCGTGCTCGCTGACAACATAGAGAAGACCTGAGATGATGGTTGAGGTGCAAAGGCTTCTAAACCAGGAAAACAGTCACAGCAGAGTCTCATTAAGAAAATAAGCAAGTGATGGGGACACATTACGTACCTCCCATTTGCTTACCTTTTGACGAGGCTGTTATGACTCTGTTTTCTTGGTTTAGAAGCCTCTGCACATCAGCCATTCCCTCAGGTCTTCTCTATATGTTCTCAGGAGAACAGAGCACTGAAATATAGCACCTGGAATATCAATTTCGCGCAAAATAACTCGAAATTCTTCCATCGCCGTATTTTTCCCTTCGTAGGTCCACCCGCGGCGACCCCGCCTTATCCCCACAATGCACCGATGTAAACAAACCGTGACGTAGTTATGTCTGGGGCCCATTGTCAGGCTCGAGGATGACCTAAACCAAACGGTAAATATTCCGCAGGAGTTGGCGGTGTGTTGGCGGGTGGCCAACCCCCCCGGAAAATCGCGCACCATCAAATTTGTTTTTTTTAACCTAATAACTCAACATAACCTAATCCAAATCTACCCTAAGCTTAACAAAAACCTAAACCAAACCTTAAATAACCTAAATCTAACCTAACCTAACTCAGCAATTTGGTAATAATGGACGATGACTTTGCGGTCGTTTTCAGAACCGACTTTTTTTTTCCTGGTCTTCAATAGGTGCATTTTCTAATGGAGATAGTTTTATTTTGCGCAAGCCCAAAGTTAAAAAAAAAAAATCATCACCGAATTTTATGGTACCGTTTCCATTAAAACACTGTATCCCCAAATCAGAAAAAGCATTTAAAAACTTGGCCGGGAGAAATTAGTCAGGGTCTTATAGGTTTAATAAAACCTAACCTAACCTTTTGGGTTTTTAATAAAACCCCAAAACTAACCTGGAAAATCTTAAAAACAAGGTCTCCACGCTAAGCTGACAAAAAATGTTGGCTCAAACGTATTAATTTACTGCCCTTTAAGACATCTGTTTATATTTTAATGAGTGCCGATCCTTACTTTGTCACATGGCCGATATTAAATTTCAGCGATCCATAATGTTATATTATTTAGTTTTGGTTGCGGGTCCCAAAAGATGCTCATAGCCGAAACGCCGTGTGACGAACGCGCATATTTTTGCCACCACTACGGGCATCTTTGGTAGCAAAATCCCCAAAAGATGCCGGAAAAAGGTTTTGTGTGACACGGCCTTTAGGTTGGGTTAGGGCAGGTCCCAGGTTGGTTAGGTTAGGTTACATTAGGTTAGGTTAGTGCACATCACAAGGGGCTCGAAGAGGGGTGCTGGGTTTTAGGTCTGTAGAGTTTGTCATCTTTAAAATAGAGGCTAATTCCTATCTTCTTTTATGGCCGACAAGTTTGGGGGACATGGTGGAAACCTGGGTTTTTGGGTGGGGGAGCACACACATAAGGGAAATATGGCCCCCCACAAAAAAAAATCCTTAACTAGGAAAATTTTCCTATTCATGGACTTTATCGGGGAAATATTTCCCTTATATGTGTGCCCCCCCACAAAAGGAGCACACTCATAAGGAAAATATGACTCCCCACAAAAAAAAATCCCTAAACTAGGGAAAATTCCCTAGTACATAGACTTAATCGGTAATATTTCCCCGAAAAAGTTCATGAACTAGGGAATATCCCTAGTTTAGGGATTTTTTGTGGGGGCCATTTTTCCCTTATGTGTGTGCTCCCCCACCCAAAAACCCCGGTTTCCCACCATGTCCCCAAGCTTGTTGGCTATAAGAAGAAGATAGAGGGTGGAGCTTTGTTCTTAGATTTACCCCTAACCTTAACCACAAAGTATATCTAACCTAACATTATAGGTTTCATTAAAACCTATAAGACCCCTGACAAATCTTTCCGGCCAAGTTTTAGTGCTTTTTCTGATGGAGATAGTGTTTTTAATGGAATTGGTACCATAATATTCGGTGATAATTTTTTTTTTTTTTTTTAAACTGGGCTTGCGCAAAATAAAACTATCTCCGGTAATAATGGGCGAGAGTTTCGCGGTCGTTTACAGAGACACCGACTATTTTTTCTTGGCCTACAATAGGTGCTTGCTCTAATGGAGATAGTTTTATTTTGCGAAAAAAAAAAAAAAAAAAAAAAGAAAAAAAATGAAAAAAATTAAACTTAACCTAACCTTATAGATTTTAATGAAACCTAACCTAACTGTAAGGGTTTTTAATGAAACCTAACCTAACCATAAGGTTTTTAATGAAACCTAACCTAACCTTAACCACAAAGTATACATTTTTTTAATCTTTTTTTTATGGGTTTGCGCAAAATAAAACTTCATTAGAACAAGGAACGGTAAAACTTTGGAAGAAGTCCTTCACCCCTATCTTTTTTTTCTTCCCCCTATACCCAAAACAAGCCTGGGGAACTGGCGGGAATACGGGGTTTTTTGGGTGGGGGAGCAAATATAAGTGATTTATGGCTCCCAAAAAAAACATCAAAGTCACTATATGTAAAAAATCTAACCTAACCTAACCTTAACCACAAAATATACCTAACCTAACCTAACCTTAACCACAAAGTATACCTAACCTAACCTAACCTTAACCACAAAGTATACCTAACCTAACCTAACCTTAACCACAAAGTATACCTAACCGAACCTAACTTAACCTTAACCACAAAGTATACCTAACCTAACCTTAACCAAAGTATACCTAACCTTAACCACAAAGTATACCTACCTAACCTTAACCACAAAGTATACCTAACCTAACCTAACCTTAACCACAAAGTTACCTAACCTTAACCACAAAGTATACCTAACCTAACCCTTTAAACCCCAAAGTATTCCTAACCTAACCTAACCTAACCTAACTGGACTTAGAATTTTTTGAGGCACCTCATATTTCATAGCGGCCGTGTGGGTTAAACCCAAAGGGTGAGCGCACGCTGGAACCTTTACAGATGTGAAGTCAATAAGCATACAATACAGTGCGGTAGTTCATTTCAGTCAAAACCGGAAGGAGGAGCTCCAAAGTATTTCCCAAGCACCTATTGTAGGCCAAGAAAAAATAATCGGTGTCTCTGAAAACGACCGCGAAAATCTCGTCCATTATAACCCTATCTCCATTAGAAAAAAGAACCCATTGTAGGCCAGGAAAAAATAGTCGGTGTCTTTGAAAACGACCGCGAAGTCCTCGTCCATTTTAGCCGGCAGTCCTTGACGTATCTCTTCGCCGATCATCTCGGCATGGAAAATTCCCCTCGCAGGACATAGGACATTTTTCCTTGCTTGAAAGAGCTGGCCAAGGATGAAAATCTTGTCCTGAAAAAAATTTTTTTTTCTCGTCGATAGAGCGAAGACAATGTCAAGCTTGTGTCTTTTGAACGGAACGTTGCATATCTGGTAAAAATTATTCTTATAGATGAATTCATTCGTTGTAGTCTTCAGCAATTATCATAGAAATATTTAAACTTGTGTTTTTTGATATTTTTATACCTTTCTGATGACTCTTAGTAGTGATATTTTATGAAATCCAAATGGAAATCCTGCTAAATGTAGCGCTCAGCGCTTCGTCCTAAGCCGCCGTCCTAGGACGCGTTTAGACTTTCCTCGAACCTTAGGACGCAGGGTTAGGACGAATCCTAGGACGAATCCTAAATCTTTATAAGTATGGGCCCTGGAGAAGGCGGTAGAAGATGGAGGGGCAAATGGGGGTGTAGGAAGGTTGGAGAACCAAACACAACAACCTCTTCCTATGATGACTTGGAAGATCCAGAGTGGGCAGGAGCGAGGAATCTACAGCAGAAACCTAATACACTGCCAGATATACAAAAAACGTAAAAAATTCAATCGCTCCCACCAAAATTGTCAAAACAGCTAAGGACGTTATTCTCGCCCCAAGTTTTTTGGCGTCCTAAGTTTTTTTGCGCCGACTGTATATACAACAATAGAAGGATAATGCTTTAATGAGTGAGATAAAGGTTAGATAAGCTCAAAATGTATGAAAAATATGGACGTCATATGAAAAACTCGTATCATTGAAAAAATGCTCATACAACGAAAAAGGGTGCAAGTTAATTAATCTTGCAGCATCAGATACTTGTATACCAAATGCTGTATAATAGGAGTATACTGCGTTAACATACACCCATCTCGGCTACCTGCACAGAGGCGGGATGCTGAATTTTGTGGGGGTTTTGGTTTGTATTTAGGTTTGGGGCTATGGAGGCCATTGGAGGGGGAGTGTTTGCATTATTCACGGTTTTGCAATATTTGCGAGGGAGGGGGGGTCCGAAACGTGATGTTCGAGGGTCCACTGTATACGGTAATCATATTTCATGTTAATTTATCAATTACTTAATTTCATTATTATATATATGTATTTTCTAAATGGATACAGAATCATGTAAAGTGCACCTTTGTGTTGAGGCCATATTCAGTGGCGAGGGTTGGGGAGTGCAGCGCACCACCCAAGCATTGAGGGCCTCCACCACATCCTCCCTGATGGAGGCAAGGGTAGCCTCCAGATTTTCACATCTTCCTATGCAGTCAGCATCATAACCTGAAAAAAAGATGGAGCTGTAGGTTTTGAATGTACGTACTTTCTTTTCTTGATACCAGTCTTAACCCCTTCACACCCAGATCTTTCCTTTGCTCTATAAAATCGTCTGTTGTTAGCCATAAAATTACAAAAAGTAACTGAATATGCCAAATTAGTTAGTGGACAAGGATACTAAACAGGTCAAAGCTATAAAATATTCCTTATATTCACTAAAAATCGTCTAATGATACCCAAATTACAATGGAAATTACGTTTTGGGTCTCAAGTGGTTAAGAGTTGTGATACATCTGTATAACAGTCAGATTACAAAAGGGATTTGCAGGTAAGACAACTTAAAAGGAATCAGAGAAGAGTAGCGGAGAAATACACATATGTTGACTGACATGATTCTTAACCCTTTCACGCACGAAAAGTTTAATAAGTTTTTCCGTCCACTGCAACATCCGTCTTATGCTCCCTAAGGGAATTATTTTTTTATGTTATCAATTTCACCAACATGTAATCTTTTTTCCTGGCATTATTATATATCATTGGTTTTGCAAGAGATTATTCTGCCTTATGAAAGAAAAAAAATAACAAGAATGCAAATAAATAGCGGAATTTACCGACTCCGAAAAAAATATTGAGTAAAGAGAAATAAGAAATACTTACGTTCACCATTTCGTAGCTCGAAACTTCCTGAGTCAACTTTTTATGGTTTATATGCCAATAAAAGCGGATTTTTATGAGGATTCCAACGCTACCATTATAATTTCCATATGGCCATTGTGGCCAGCTCGGGACACGTTTTAAAGGGACGACAATCTGCGCGCACAGGCTGCCTGCTGAGTGGAAACTGACACACAAACCCTTATCATTTCACATCCACTCACACGAGAGTTACAATTAGTTTATTTTATAGGTCTAGGTTGGATCTTTGACGCAGAAAACTTTGACGCAATTCTGATAAATACTTTATTTTTGGCGAATTTTTAACTTTTTTTTTTTGACGCAATTCGTGTCAAAAGCTCAGATGCAGACGGGCCCGTTTTGACGCGATCGCGTCACGTGTGTGAAAGGGTTAATAAGTAAAATATGTAACTATGGATGCATAAAAAAAAGGACTTTTAAGTCCTAGCTTGTTATTGGAGATCATTGTTTAAAGTTTCCTTGTGTTTAGCAATCCCAGACTGTACAGTAGACTAATCAATGTACTTGTGTCACTCCTTACAGCGAGTTTTGTTCCAGAATAAGGAACTGTAACCCTACCTATCAGTTTATAAATTATTAAGTCTCCTCTTCAGTTGTTTTCATTTTCGTTTAAAGTAGAGTTGGAATGAAGAAAGTAGGAGGTGGAAACTGATTGAAAGCCGAGCGAAGCGAGTCGCTGCTTGATAGGCCGGGGGTCCGGGGGTCCCGTAAGCCCACGCCTTTGAAGGTGTTAAAATATGCATTCTGGCTGTTTTTCAGGGTCAAATTCACTCCTTTCATACAATATTTATGGTATATAGTAGTGACTTTTTTTGGGGGGGGGGAGTAGGCGGCGCAAGTTTGCGAGTAGACCGGAAATTGCGCCGTCCGCCGCTGTTTTGAAGACACTGCTCTTTCTCTTCTTTGCTCAAGTGTTGGCAATTTTATGGCAAAACTTGTGGTAAACACCAAATAATTCACGATATCCATAAAGGACACGCAGCGCCATTTTCCCACATCACTGTAAAAATTAGCTTTATCTACAATAGAGGGATCTATTCTCTATTACAGATATCTTTTCTTATATCTATTTGCTGCAACCTCCGGAGTTTCTGAAAATATACAGAATAGACCCTATTTGTTGACATCTACAGCCTCGCCAACCAGCTGTTGGTCCTCCACAAAGAAAATCAGAGCGCCGACGGGCGGCAATTTGCTACAATCGTGACGTAGGTGCAAGGAACCAATATCTAGGGAATTTTAGCTCTCCTACATAAGTTCAAAAATACATGTTTCAGATGCATTATTTGCTCCCCACCGAAAACCCCGCATTCCCACAGGTCCCCAAGCTTTTTTGGGGAAGAGGGAGAGTATGGGCAAACCCCAAGAAATTTACCATAATCTCGCCGGGGGATCAAGTGGGGCGGAACGGGTTAGGTTTTGTAGTTTTTTAGGTTATTTAGAGAATCTGATGGTGCGCAATTGCCCGGCTGTCCCAGCTGGCTGGTGCCGCCAACTTCTGCGGAATATTTACCACAAATCTTGGTATTACATATTATGATTTAAGTCATCCTTGAGCCTGACAATTGTAACCTGTCTCATCGTGTAAATCTCTTTATTCTGAGTCTTTTGAATGCCATTTCCCATTGCGAATTTGAATAATAATGGTGTTACATGCACTACCGAAAATCAACAGTTATTTCTGCCAGGAACGGTTGAGTTAGGTTAAATCAGATTTGGTTTAGGTTTGGTTAGAGGTGGGGTTTGGTTTAGTAACAGATGATATCAAGAAAACTGAAAATTTTCAAACTACGGCAGTGCAAAGCGGAACAAGATTTGTGGGGCGGGCTGGAAGGGGTGGGGCGGCACCCTCCACACCTAAAAAAAAAAAAAAAAAAAGGGTAAATATGCAGTTTCAATCAATACTGTCCTAACCTAAATGGGGGGGCTGAGCCCCCCCAGACCCCTCTGCTACTTAACTAACCTAACCCGGGCTTTGATTACGTAACCTAACCTCGCTGAGGTGTTCTTGCCCCCCCAGACCCCCATTGTGTTATATTTAATTTCCGCCCGCTGTTGTAGGGGTATGAAATACTCCTTATATAATGAGAACCAAACGTTCAGGATACTTAAAACCACCGATCGTGTATTAGTTTAAACAGCACTTATACCAAAAAATTTGACTTCCGGCAAAAACGAGTGCCAGATTCATTCAAAGCACATCAAAACTATTCAGGAAAACTAAGTTTCGGCCTCAAAATCGTGGGATAACCTGAACCGTTAATAGAGTATAAGAAAAATAAGGAAGCTACAAGAGGCCGTGAGACCTACACGAGGTAGTTCCTGTTTTTACCCCTCCCCCCTCTAATATACTGGCATAGGCCTAAACACGGGGTGGGCCTAGTTCCTGGGACACTAGCAAACATACATGACCTACATAATATCAAATAATGGACGTAATAACTCATTATTCCTCTCTCTATAAGCTATAACAACCAAATTTCACCCATTTGAGCCTATTTTCGGGTTTCCTGCATTGATATTCTCCCTATTTACCTTTGCTCAGCCTTGCATACAGCCAGTAATCCCGTGTTTTAAGGCTAGTAATGATCCCCTGGCCATGAACACCCCCCGCGGTCCCAACATATGTAAACACGCCGTGACGTCACACAGCCGTGACGTCACAGGACGGCGGCTTGCCGGCGGCAGCCCAGCACCTTATCCCTTCATTAACCAAAACACATCAAATACATCAAATAATTAATAAATCAACACGGATAAAGTAAAATAAAGATAAATAGGACACATTAAGCCTAAAAAAACTAAAATAATGAGGAATTAAGAAATATTGGGTATCAAAATATGCCCGAAAAAGCCTCAAATTCACCACAACACACATTGACTTTTTAAAAAGGCTCTATAATTCGTGAAAAAATATGGGCAAATACTATATGATGTGTGTAACAGTAACAGATCCTAGTTCAGTGTTGAAACCAAGGAGTAAAACATGTTTTGTTTTTTCGATAATCTGACCCTTTAAACGACTGAGCCAAACGTATTTCTTCACTAAAAACGTGAAAAACACGTCATATAGGCTCACACAAGACATACTGCGACTGTAAGCATAGCTAATCACACACAAATAACCTCACAGCTCAAATACAAGGAAAAATAAGGTTGACGTTAAAGTGTAAACAAAAACCCCCTCAGACAAAAAAACAAAATACATCACCCAAGCTCGCGATTTATACATAAAACGATGCGGAAATATCGAAATATATTAAAACACACAAATATCCCCCTGTATTTAATGCAAAAAAAGAATTATCAACAAAATATCGGTAAAATGTACGGTGTTACTACATGATTGCATCATATTTCTTTTACGTAGGCCCTTAAATATCGGACTTTTTTCTATGAAGTCATTAAAAAAGCTGGGGTTTTCAACAAGGCTATGCAATCCTATATCAGTGCACGAATAAAAAAGCTATTATTCGTTTTAAATACGTAATCGGCAACTCGTCACCTCAGGATTCTCAAGGGCTAATCAGGGGCCTAGCTACGTTGTCACCCAATCAGTGTTCAGGAACCAACTGGGCGGCCATGTTTACTTATTATCCCAGATATACAGACATATTTAAGAGTAAATAAGGTGAGATTTACCCTTAGAGAAACTCTCTAACACGTAGAGAAATTAAACTAGCTCACTTCCAATGTTGTTTTGAGAGATAGGGGGTTTAACACGTAGAGAAAATTAGAGTTAGTTCACTTTCAATGTTATTTTGAGATAGAGAGGTTTTAACATGTAAATAAAATTAAAGCTAGCTCACTTCCAATGTTATTTTGAGAGAAAGTGGATTAACACGTAGAGAAAATTAAAGCTAGCTCACTTCCAATGTTATTTAGAGATAGTGTTTAACACGCAGAGAAAATTAGAGTTAGCTCACATCCCATGTTGTGTATGTGTGCAGTGAACGGCTGGCTGGCTAACAGTCCCCTGAGCGTCGCCTTGTCACCCCAAGCAGCGGTTCTGACCCACACAACGCCCACACCATGGTAACAACAAGGTAAACTACTGTGACATCTAACTGCTTAACACTGACGGGCTCTTAGAAAGCCGTGTCTTCCTACAATGGAAGTGCAACGAAAAACAACAACAAAAACAACAAGGTAAATATGCAGTTTCAACCAATGCTCCCTATTGACCAATACTTTCCTAAGTATTGGTCTTAAAACAACCTAGGTGACTTAAAACGGGATGCAGTCAGTTCGCACACAATTTTTTTTCTACACCAAAAAGTTGGGTAAATTTCTAGTGTTTGCCCATACTCTCCCCTTCCAAGTTTGGGGACCTGTGGGAATGTGGGTTTTTGTGTGGGGAACAAATTATGCGTCGGAAACACGTAATTTAAGAATTGTGTAGGGGGGTAATATCCCTAGATATAAGGTAATTTCCTTAAATCTAGAGAAATTTGCTTAACCAAATTTAACCTAACCTAGCGGGGGCTTGACCCACTGATAACCTAATCTAACCAAATCTAACCTAACCTAACCAAATCTAACCTAACCTCCTAGCAGGGGGTTGGGGGGGGGTTCTCGACACTTCGGTCATCATTCTGTGAGGATCGTCAGCTTCACACGTCTCTGGACTCAGAAGAAATCCAATGAATTTTCCCTAGATTCTAGGGAATTTTTTCAACCACCTCTAACTCAAAAAACTATGTGGTTGCGACGCGTATTTTGTACCCCAGCCAAATATCCTGCATTCCCCAGGTCCCCAAGCTTGTTTTGTGGGAGAGGGGGAGTATGGGCAAACACTAGAATAATACCAAAGTTGTTTCGTAGTCTATATGAAACCATAGTCGTTTCGTACACAGCTCCGAGTTGAACTTGATTACTAGTTACGATTCGACACCAGGACCGGTATTACCAAAACTTAATCATAGCTATGACAAATATTTATCATAACTCTTGGATATGATACATCTTATCATACGCCATTTATCATAAGTTTGGAATCTAGCACAATTGTTTTATCATAAGCGTCTGCTAAATATAGTGTCCAATTGTTTCTTTAAATGGTTATATAATCAGTAAATTTATCCTTTGACCATGTTTTTATGGGCTGACACTTCTTCCCTTATGTTTATAACATGTTTAGGGCTGTGACACAGAGATTAATGTAGTAATTCATTCCCGAAAATAAAGCATATAGATGTACGTTGAGCAGTATCTGTGTAAACACGAAACAGAGTTGCCAGATGGCGATGTTTTCGACCTAAAAGCTGTTTGTACAAAGTTGGTGAGGAATAATATGCCCTCACACGGTCTACTCGGTATTTCCTAATCAGCTGTGCATCACTCAGCTCACTCAACACATCCCTATGTGGACGAATATTCCTTCACTGAGGCTGTTATTGTGTCTCGGCCCTGTTAACAGCTGGAAAGTTTATCATAGTCGCGGAGTCGTTATCATAGTCGCGCTAGAACTCGGTGAACCCACTCTTAGCCTCCCGCGCGGTTTGTGATAGTCCCCCCACAATTTTATGATATCCGCCAGCCAGTTGTGACTAAAATGGGCCATTTTGTCCAGCTATGATAAACGTTCTTAACTATGATCTCTTTGGTAATACCGGTCCAGGTATGTAGGAAAAACCCGGATGATTAATTTAATATACCCGGAAATTCTTTATAACAAAATCTTCTGACTCTGACCTGAAATAAACTACCGCACTGTATTGTATGCTTATTGTACTTCACATCTGTAAAGGTTCCAGCGTGCGCTCGGCCTTGGTTAACCCCCCGGGCCCGCTATGAAAATAGGTCCCAAAAATTCTAAGTCCAGTCATATCCTGTCTGGCGCTACCTAGCTAGACTGAGCCGCAAACCCCTTGCTAAAGGGGAAAATAGCCCCTGGGAAAGGAAACAGGATTTGCATGAATTTTTGCAATATGGATTAAAAATTTTAAAATTCGCCCACTAAAACCTTTCTATATATTTAAAAATAATTCATAATAATCATAAGGGGGAATGTATTGATGTTTAAGTACTCTGCAGAAAATTGCCACGTCAGGGACGTCACGTTTGGTTTTGGGGTTCCCCCCGGGTTCATAGTCGTACACGGGCGGCCCCGGCACAGAAGGTTGTGGTGAGGTGCTTGTATACTGCTTTTTTATTTGGGTGAAATAAGAGAAACCAGGAATTTTTATTTGTGCGCGCGCCCAACTTCATTTTGAAACGAAAGGTTTTGCACTTTTTAAAACCTCCACCCTAGACTTTAATAGAAAATAATAGAAAATAGTTTTTGTCAAAACTACCATTTAATACGTATTATACAAACACCCCATCACGTAACCTAACATCGGCCCCATTTGCCACCCGTCCGGTGTATCTCAATTTTTGAAGTTAGTTAAAAGGGACTATTTTACGAAAAAGGACTATAAGTGTTTAAATATGTGATTATATGCAGGGTACATTGAGGTTTTTAAATGTAGGGGATAATTTTTCGGGGGTTTTTTCCTTAGTGGCTAACGTTTTTTCCCCCAGATTGCAAGATTTTTTTTTTAAATTTTTTTTTATATTCCCTTTCTTTCTCAATGTATCACAACTAAAGGGTTGGGGTTACAAATTTTTAGGGGGTTATGTAAGGTTTGGTTTTTGTTTTTTTAGGGGTTATATTGAGGGTTTGGGTTTGTAATTTTAGGGGGGGAAGTGAGGTTAGGTTAGTTACTTTTAAGGGGTTATAGTAGGGTTTGGTTAGATACTTTTAAGGGGGGTTTTAGTGAGGTTAGGTTAGAACTTTTTAAGAGGGGATAGTTGGGTTAGGTTAGTTACTTTAAGGGGTTTTGTGAGGTTAGGTTGTTTCTTTTTAAAGGGGGGATAGTGAGATTAGGTTAGTTATTTAAGGGGTTTTATGAGTTTGGTTTTACTTTTAGGGGTTTTATGAGGTTGGTTAGTAACTTTTTAGGGTTTCAGTTAGGTTTTGGTTGTTACTTTTTTGGGGGTTTTAGTAAGGTTAGGTTTGTTTTTTTTAAGGGTTATAGTGAGGTTAGGTTTTAATTTTTAAGGGGGTTTTAGTGAGGTTAGGTTTGTTACTTCTAAGGGGTTTTGGTTAGGGTTTGGTTTGGTTAGGGTTTGTTACTTTTTAAAAGGGGATAGGGGGGTTAGGTTAGTTACTTTTTAAGGGGGGTTTGTTTGGCTAGGTTTGTTTATTTTAAAGGGTTATAGTGAGGGTTTTAGTTACTTTTAAGAGGTTATAGTGAGGGTTTGGTTAGTTACTTTTAAAGAATCTCCAGACCAAATTTTTTTTTTGCCGAATTATGTTGAATGCACATTCAAAACACCCAATCCACCAAAAATAAAGATTTTCCGGCCTTATTCCCTAAAAACCACTTTCGTAAAAAAGGGGCGGAAAAAAAAAAATCTCCCTCAACGGGCTACGACTGTTATTGATGACGTCGAACAGGGACCCCGCAGACCCTCTGTCTGACACCTTCGCAAAAGTTTGATGACGATTGTACTTTTGGTGTCAGACAGTGAATCTGTCGCGTGACATCTAGAACGATGCTCAAACTGACACCGAAAGAAATACCGGTTTCCGTATACTATGAGGAAAAAAGAACCCGATTGTCGGGATCTATATGTTTGAGGCCCCGAGTACGAGGTGGATTAAAAGGTGTTAGCCGACCTGAGGGTTTACAGGGGGACCTGGATTCTCCAAAAAAGGGGTGGTAAATAAGGTTAAACCATGGTGGGGGAATCACAATGAAGGTACTTTTTGAGAAAAATCTAGGTTTTTTGGAGCACAGTCAAAAAGTTTTACTCGGAAACCCACATATAGCATTAAACAGCATAGAGTTGGAAATATGCGGGGGGGGAAGGGAGAAAGTTGGGCAGCCACACCCAACCAGGGTCTCTCACCGCAGGGCACGCCCCCTCCACAACTGGTTTTCTTGGCTTTTAAAGGGGAAAGCCTCACGTCGTGGGGTCCACCGCTGCGCCATTTCCCGGGGTCCCTGTCTACCCGGGCCACCTGGTCTGGTATAGTGTTTTACTGAGTCAGTCTTACGGGGGGGGCCGTTTCTCAACCAGCTGCTCGCCCCAACACACTATGGCGTGTATCACCCTACACACGCCACTCCTTTCCGTTGCAAACTTTTTTTCGAAGGCACAGCTGTCTTTCTGCACCCATAAAGGATGCGCAGTGGCATATAGCAAAAGAAAACTATCAGAAACACCCAAAAATCTTTAAGTACTAAATTTATCTCGTGTTTACTGCCTCTCTTCTTCTTCTTCTTTTTTCAGGGGGGGAGCTAAACCCCGGTTTTCACCCGTTTTCAAAGCCTAATTTCCGGCTGGCTCCCTCGGGGTTGTATAGGCCCCAACTCTCTGCTCTTTTTTCCCAAGCCTTTTCAATACTTTAACCCCTTCGATGATTCTTCTATTTTTATCCTGTACCCACTAAAACCCTAAAAGAAATTCCTTATCCCATCTATGTTCCCCTTTATCTATCCACTGACCCCCGCCTACCCCCGTGCTACTATTGCTAAAGCTCTTCTTTCCTATCATCCTTGGCACATTAATACCAGGTGATCTACATTTTTTTCACTAGTCTACCCATATTTTGCAATTTCCCCTTGTTTAAATTTTTTTACTTTCTCAAAAGGGAAAAAAAAAAAAAAAAAAATACCCCCCAACTACCTCATAAAAGACCCAAAAAAAAAAATTTTTGGTGGGGTCTTCCCTTGTACCAATTCAGAGAACTCTTACCCTCCATCCTCTGTCTCCACATCTCCCGCCCTGCTCTGAACTTGGTTTTTCACTTTCGCTTTAACTCCCCCTCATTTAGACGGGTGTATCCTATCTGCAAAACCCCTGTAACCCACATTTCCTCTCCACCGTCTGCTTGATCTATCCCTTTATCTCTGTCCTATCCCTCAAAAATTTTTCGGCCCACCTTTTTCATCCATTTTTCAAAGCCTGATTTTGTAATTAACCCTGACTTTCCTTTCTCTCCGCAAAGGTACCCCACCCTGCCTCTCCCTATCGCCTCCATGTACATACCTTTTTTGCCTTAGTAAAGTTACCTACCCTGTTCTGTACTACCTCTAATTTTGCCCAGCTCTCCTACCGTCCACCTCATCACTCTGCCCCATACAGAGGCTCGGTACTGCCATCCCTTTCCACAACCCTTTTACTACCTCATACCGTTTGCCTACTTTTGCTACACTACCAACCTTCCCCCACATTTGTTTTTCCTATTTTATCTGTTTCTTTCCCATTGCTCCTTCCCATCTACCGTGATACCTTGGGATTTTTATGATCGGTGCGCCCCATCCCAGGTCTCCCCTTTCCCAAAATCATACCTATTGCGCCTTTCCCTTTATACCAGGGCCGACTTTTCCACTGTTAAATTTCATCCCAAAATCCCTCCCATACTGTGCACTAATGTAGCATCTCCTGAAGTTTTCCACTGTCCTCACTCATGAAACTTTTTAGATATAGAAACTGCTCAAAATTTTCCTCCCCAACCCTTTCCCATAGCCCAATTTCTCAACCCAATTGCTAATTTTCCCCTGTATATAAACCAAAAGTAACGGTATAACACGCAGCCCCCGCCCAACCCCTCTTCGACTACCCACCCCCTCTGTTTTTGTCCCCAAGCCCGTACATCCCGTGTGCCTCATACTACTATTTTTATGCGACTATTCTTCATAATCCCAATTTTAGCAGTAGTCTACAAAGCAAACCCCTATTTACCCCCTATCTAAGCCTTTTCAAGTCAGGAATGCAAGGATTCTTCCCACCCATCCCATTAATTTTTTTTATCACTGAACTAATACGAACATGTTGTCCCACCCCTATCCTTCGAAAGGCCCTTCTGTTTCCCCTTTCCCCTTTCTTATTTCTCTCACAAATTCACTAAACCTACCATTTTGTAACCCACTAATATCTTTCCCCCCGTACCCTTACTGCATTGGTCGATAATTTTTTAAGAGCTTTTTACTTTTTGACCCCCTTTGTAATAGAGTAACCCTACCCTATTCCTTTCCTTTGGGGTCTCTTTTTCCCCCAAATCTCCTAAAAAGCCCATACAACCCATCCACCATACCCACCCCCTTTTTTTATACAATTCGTTTGGTATACCATCCCTGCCTGCTGTTTCCTATTTTTTAGCTTTTTTTTGTAACTCCTTATTTCTTCCTTTCTGAAATGTTCATCCATTCCCTCATCTATTTCCTTTTACTTCCTATATTTACTTCACCTAATTTTACCTTCAGTCATGCCCCCACCTCCTCCCAAAATTCTTGATCCCCTCTTAATACTCTCAGGTCCTTCACCACTTTTGTCTCCCACTAAAATTTTTTTCCGGGGACGGTTTCTCCGTTTTTCCTCTCCTCTAAGAAAGTAACCAAACCCCACCCCCCCTTTCCCCACCCTTTTTCCCCTTTGTTCCTCTACAATTTCCCTCTCCATGTTTGCCCTAGCCTTTCCCAATAAAACGCTTTTTACTTTTCTGTTTTTTTTTTTACCTATCCCTGCCCCCTCATATTCAGCCTTCCTTATCTCCATCTACTTCCTTTTCAGTCTCTTTCGTGCCCTGTTCTGCTCCCTTTTTTTCCCTTTCCCCGCCCTCTTAATCTCACTATTCCACCACCTATTACTTTTTTCCCCCGGCCCTTTGCTTCACTTACCTATCCTCTTCCTAGCTATTCCATCTATTGTCTCCCACAGACTCTGGTTCATTTCATCCACCCCCCTTTCCTCCTTCCAAACTACCTGTTTCAAGTCCCTCCTAAAATGTTCCCATTTGCCTGTCTAATGTCCCATCTTTGTTCTGCATTTTTCTCCTTTTCTCTGATCAGCGCGGGAAGATGAGCCTCCCTGATGGTACGTCACCGAGCCTGAGCCTGAGCGTCTGCAAACTTTGAGAGCGTTTTGAAAACTCGGGGAATTTGCAGATTTTGATTGCGGATTATTTAAAAAACGGCTGACTGGATTACAAAAAGTGACGACGTGTTGTTGATATACTCGTTAATGGCTATGAATTTGATTGCATTAAATCAGGAATGATGAAATGGTCTGGACGATTACTTTAAGGGGTTATAGTTAGGCTAGGTTAGTTACTTTTAAAGGGTTATAGTGAGGTTAGGTTTAGTTACTTTTAAGGGGTTAGAGTGAGGTTTAGGTTAGTTACTTTTAAGGGGTTATAGTGAGGTTAGGTTTGTTGCTTTTAAGGGTTATAGTGAGGTTAGGTTAGTAATATTGCGGGGGTTATAGTGAGGTTAGATTAGCAACCCTTAGGGGGTTCCATGGGGGGCGCCAGCCCCTTCTGGCTAGGAAGGTTAGGTTTTTCTTTGACCTCCTATGACCAGCAAGCTTGGTGGCCTTATGGAATACTTGAGTTTTTGGGTAGGGAAGGCAGACACGACTCATTTATTGCTCTCCCAAAATTGTCCAAATCTATACATATATCAATTAAGGAAAATTCCCTAACAATGGTATTAGGGAAATCCCTATTTAGGGAATTCCCCTAGATTTTTTACATATAGTGACTTTGATGATTTTTTTTGGGGAGCCCTAAATCACTTACATTTGCTTCCCCCACCCAAAAACCCCGTATTCTTGCCAGTTCCCCAGGCTTGTTGGCTATAGGGGGAAGAAGAAAGATAGGAGGGATAATTTACAGTTTCACCCAAACAACGATTTTCTGATGCGCCTTATATTTTTCTGGTGTGTTTTATGTGTTTTGAATGAATCTGCTAACCGTTTCTGTCGCAATGTTTTTTTTTTTTTTGGTACCTAGATAAAGGTTTTTTTTTGTTTTTTTTAAAGTTATTTAGGTAAAGGTTAGGTTAGGTATAGGTTAGGTTAGGTATAGGTAAAGGTTAAGTTAGGTTTAGGTTCATTTTTTTTTTTTTTTTTGTCCTTTTTGCAAAAAAAAAAAAAAAAAAATAATAATAATTGCGACAGAAAAAAGGTTAGAGATTAATCCAAAAAAAACATAAAAACACACCAGAAAAACATAAGGCGCATCAGAAAATCGTTGGTTGGGTGAAACTGTAAATGACCGATAGGAGTGAAGTACTTCTTTTAAAGATTTACCATATACCCAATTGCCCGGATATTTTACTAAAAAGAATAGTCTAACAAGCGCAATAGCTCAAAACGTAAAAAAAAAAAAAATTTAAAGTGAAATACGAAAACTTTAGCGGTCACCAATGATCACTTACTGAACAGAACCGCCACATACTCCTCGTCGACAATAAGTTGTCTTAGCTCCTGTTCTATCATCACTTCCAGCTGGTTGTTGGCAGAGGTGGCTAGAAGCAGCATGGCGAGCATGAATAGTTGAAATATGGGAACAGCCCGCCCCACGGAGGGTAACGTCCCGCCATTATTTACAACTGTCATGATCTTGATCCTAGATGTACGTCAAAACATGACACTACAACGTTTTAGGGTAGATTGTCTTTGGTCAAACGTAATAGGTTTGCAACTAGCTATATAAGGATAAGAATAGACAATATAAAGAACATAAGAAAAATAAGAAAATAAGGAAGCTACAAGAGGCTATGAGACCTACACGTGTAGTTCCTGTTACTTCCTGTGTAGTTTCCTGTGAGTGTCTGGAACTACCACGTGTAGGTAGGTCTCACGGCCTCTTGTAGCTTCCTTATTTTCTAATGTACTTATGTACTTACAATTTGGCCTTTCTGCTCAAGACAACACAAGCCCTTCCCTCTGGCCCTCTCCGCGGCCACACGCCTCATCTTCCGGGTTTGCCGCTCCACCTGGGATAAACACGCTCGCCGATGCCCTCCACATCACCTCCAGGCTCCATGGGTCATTACCAATACTCTTCCCCAAGCCGTGGATAAGGAAAAAGTCCCGCGTCCTCGATGTCACTCTCACCGAGGCCTCGCCCTCATCCGCTTCCGCCTGTGCCACACGACGGTGACGACACTCACGTCTCACTTGCACCGCCTCCGTCTGTCCCCTGACCCTCACTGCCCCTGGTGCAGGAACGTCCCCGGAGACTATTGAACACTTGCTGCTGCAGTGTCCGCGCTTCCACGCCCACCGTGTAGTGCTAGTCTCAACTCCTCGCCCTGAACGTCGCCACCTTTGACCTGCCCACCCTGTTGGCGGCGGCGGGCGTTCCCCCCTCACGGCAACACTGTCATCCGCCTCACCTGTGCCTTCCTTAAGAAGACTCAACTACCGCGCCTGTGATAGCATCATAGGACAACACCAGGGCTCATGTGTTACCCAAGGGATCCTCGCAGCCCTAAAACAACAACAACTTGTAAGCATACCCAAACTTAGGGCTCATTTTGGTAAAATTTCGGGGTAAATTGGTACTTTCAACCAATAATTGAGTAAGAGGTCAAAATTACTCTTATCCCATGTATTTTGGGTAATATTTTACACTAGGACCGAAATTTCCTTCCCAATTGGGAATGTGGAATCAATATTTGAATGGCTTCATGGAATTAATTAAGCTCGAATATAGAGGTTCCATTATATCTATATAGATGCATTTATACAAAGTCTAGTCTTATTGAAATTATATGTATAATAATTCCTCATCATGATGAGATGATCATTGATGTTTTTTTCAGATGTATGAAGGTTTGATACACATCAGCCAGAATGTGTAGTGTTGACCCAGATGGACTGGTTGAAATGACACAAGCCACAGAAGGCTTGGATATCAGTGGGTAAGTCTTTCCTGTTCGCTTTCATGAGCTAGATTCCCCCCTTAAAATATAATAAAAGTAGAAACTAAATTAATTCATCCCCCCCGAAAAAATCATCCAGAAAATAGTGGGATACTGAGAAACCAAATAATACTGACTTTTCCTATTCATTAGTCCTAGTATTGTATAGTGATGATAGTCTTAGTGAGAATGTTTGTATTTCAGAGGGAATGTCATGTGCCGCAAATGTGCTCCCGAAAATAGTGGGATGCTGAGAAACCAAATAATGCTGACTTTTCCTGTTCAATAGTACTAGTATTGTATAGTGATGATGATATTAGTGAGAATGTTTGCATTTCAGAGGGAATGTCATGTGCCGCAAATGTGCTAAGGATGTGGCCAAGGTTGTGCTGAGAGTGAAGGATGCATACTGCAGGTAAATATAGGAACCTCGTAGATATATATGCATAATGGCAAGCAATGGATGGCATGGAATCTATAAACTAGTCTTCAGTTGGTAATTAGATGTATTAAAATGAATATTCAATCAAACTTTTTGTAACGGAATATAATGCAGATAATTTGGATGTATGAAAATTATTGTTAAATCAAACTTTTTTATAGCAACATAATGCTGATTAAGATATTATTACTGGTGAGATCAATGTTGTAGTATCATTTTGCCATTCCACAGTTGTGACATACCATTTAGTTGTATTACTGATGTAATATCTATTTCATATGCCTTGTAGGAACTGCTTCCTGGTGTATTTCATCCACAAATTTCGTTCAACAATTGGAAAGTCCAAGCAGATTCACCCTGGGGACCGTGTGCTGGTGGGCCTATCAGGGGGGGCGTCCTCCACTGCCTTGCTTCACCTGATTAAAGAAGGAGTTCAGGAAATGTCACATAAGAAGCTGCGCTTTGAACCAGCTTTTCTTTATGTAGATGGTATGTATGTTACCTTTAGATGGTGTACATGTACTTCAGGGGAGAAGCTTCTGTAACTCGTCCATCAGTTTTCATTCAATTTGGCTGATTTTTAAAAATATGTTGTGAGAGGTTACATCAGGAAAAAGATGTGCAATTTTCATTGAATTGTGTTTGGTAGCTTACTCAGAAAATAATCAAATGTATAAATAATATATACAATCATATAATGCAAAATGGAGCAGTTACCTCTCACTCAATTATTTTGAAATTGATTCCCTATAATAAGCAAAGACATAGTTTTCATTGGATTTTTTTAATATATTTTCCCAAATGGAGAAGAAAAAATCCCAACGTCCCTCAAATTTTTGGCGGAAATTTTGACCGTTGAAAATTCATGTAAAAATAACGGTTTATATATCAGAAAAAATGCTAAAATATAAATTTTTTCTTCATTACTCTCTCAATTCATATATACATTTTCGTAATAGGTGGAACCTGAACACATCTATTTCCCTTGAAGTACAATATTTTTAGTTTCGCGATACTGGCCGTTTTGTGTGGAAGAGTATCTCATTCATTCTATGTTGTATTCAATGAGTATTCAATGTTGCTACTGTAGCGCCCCCCCTTCTGGCTAGATGTTAATTTGAAGGGCTCCACAAACCTGCTGATTACGCTGCCACCACCCACAATAAGTGGGATTTTTTTTTTTTAAGATTTAGAGAATATATGAGGATAACTGGGACTTAATAAACGACTCGTTAACAGGGTTTCTTTATACTCGAACAGTAATCACATTCCAGCTCTAAATGGCTAATGTTTCCCACAGAAACTATACTTCACAGACTATAGTTGAACGAAACGCCTAATTACCCCTCCGGGCTTAACACACAAAAAGGTTCCTACTCTTGAGTTACTAGGTACTATATCTATCTATCTAAAACACTCTGGGGAGCGGGTATAGGGCCTTAGCTCTATATACTGGTGTCTCAGCGGGTCACCAACTCCGCACAGCTCAGCAACACACAACCATTGCCATCAGCATACATGTGGGCCACTCAGGGGATCAACCACCCACTCAGCTCAGCTCAGCTCACTGTTCCCAGCATCAGACCCTGAATATACACATAACCCCAATTACAAGTCATGTAATTTAAGATCATGAACTAATCAATGCCCTATACATCCTTATAAGTACACCGCCACACACCTACCCTCGAAAAGGGTTGTAAGGCACGACTCTCTCCGAGCGTGTTGTCTCGACAAGGGTTGGCAAGAGAGAGAGAGAGAGCGCGTGTACTTTTTCCCTGCCTCGCCTTCTTGCCGTGACGTCACTAGCGACCACGGGTATAAAATATTGCCGGAAACCTATATCTAAATGATTAGGGACTGAGGAGTGAAGAAAAATTGTGAGCATTTAATAACTAGCTATATATGTATTACTTTACTCTCACCACTCAATGTAAACTTTTCGTCAATCGTGAGTCACAGGATTAACCCATTTTCTCGCGTTACATGGCTTCTTCCCACCCAAAAAAAAAAATTCTTGTTCCTCAGTCCTTCATCACACATCCTACCAGATATCTAGCTAAGTACAACAAGAAAATAGTAACATAATATATATATATATATATATATATATATATATACAACAACATATCATGACTACTCTCCTTTTAAATTCACATATGGGTCTTCTATCCACCCACAAAAAAAATATACTTAAGTTGGATATTACAATTCTCAAATGAACTTTACAAAAACAATAATTAAGTGGTATTGCGTTCTTAATTTCTTCACCTCCCTCATCAAGAGCAGATTTAACCAGTTTGGGTATACATAATCAATGTAATGACTTTACTCCACCTTCTCACTTCATCTCTTACTTACTTAGGCCGAAGCCATATAGAGTCGCGACTGGACTCATCCCTCTACTCTGTAATGGTTATTCCTTTACCCCACTAAACCTAGGCATAGGCACGTAGGGAGAAATCATGACTGGATTTTCTCCATACCTTTCCGTAACTTGGGATAAGGCTCACCTCCTTATTGAGGCATACACTCCTGCGTCAATCACTCAACGAGCAAAGCTCAGAGCCAAGTACGTACATCCTCGGGTCTAACGACATCCTTTGCGGGTCTAGTGTATAGTGTAATCTATGTACACCCTCTAAAGTAAGTTTTCTAACCTTTACAAGTCTGTCTAGGGGACCTTCATCAAAATATCTCTCTCTCACTAGAGAAAAATGGTGAAGTTAATCTTTTTCTCACTTTGAGATTAACACTTCTTACCTATTATATTTGATATTGTCATTAACATTCACGTATCTCCTCACTGGCCTTCTCTGTCTGTTCAAGTTCCTCCTCCATTATTACCACTTCTGCTGGCTCCAACAGCCATCTATCCTGTCCTACATTAGTGTTATTTTACGTTCTACTACTTGTTACCCTAACGGCCTAACCTAACCTTAACCTTACCGTAAGGTACGGTAACCTAATCTTACCGTACCTTTTACATGTGTTAGTGTGGATTATAAGCCCTCTATCCACACATTGCTATATCCACATTCACACGACATCATTATCCACGTGCATACCTTTAACAAAACAACAATATCCTTGTTACGTGGCTATATCAGGTTCTCTCCGAGGGCCAAAGAAACTGGGATCTCCGGCTTGTGTTTATTTCCTCTTTGGTTTTACAACTTCCTTTTGTACATACAGAATATATATATATCACTGCCCCTTGGCAGCGGCTAGACACCAGACTCCCAAGTCCTCCTCAGGTACCAACAGGACAGGGAGCGAGCGTCCTGGTGTGGGTGGCTTGGTGCGCGTTGGTGTCCCCTGGGTACTGGGTGCCCAACAGGAGAGGCGGCCAGGAGTCTCACTGCGGTTGGCCTCAGTCACCAACAGGACAGGGATTGAGCATCCCGGTGTGAGTGGCTTGAGGCGCGGCGGTGTCTTCAGTGGGCTGGATGCCCAACGGGAGAGGCGGCCAGGAGTCTCACCGCGGTTGGCCTCACCACCGAGGCCCCTGCGGCTCGGTGAAGGCGTGATGGGGGAGGTAGGTAAAGGCACCACCAGGAGCACCCTTAACTGACGGCGTGCGTGGGCCAGTCGGGGTGTGTAAGACAGGGAACACCCGCCTTTACCAGCTGCACAGGGATCCGTCACGGTCTCCTGCAGATAGTGGAAGAGAGGAACGGGACGGGGAGGACAGGTAGGGAATAACGGAGTGGGAGTGGGAGTGGTAGTGGAGGTGCTCTCATGGTGATGAGCTGGCGTCAACACAGGAGTAGGGATGGGAGTTGGGTTGCCCTCACGGTGACTAGTGAGCGTCGACACCGGAGTAGGGTGGGGAGCTGGGTTGCTCTCACGGTGACTGATGGCTGTCTGAACCGGAGTAAGGGAGGTGAGGTGAGGAGAGGAAGCCCTGGGGGACTTGGCGTCGCGACCAGGGAGGAGGAGAGGAAGCCTGGGGGACTTGACGTGGGCAACCAGGACTGACGCTTTGTGGCTGGGGCACGCCTTATATACCCCTCGCTCTCCTCGAACTTGAACTTGAGTGCGGCCACCATGCTGATCCTTCCCATGTTCTGATTGTGGCTGTGTCTTCGTCACAATCTTCATCATCCATCCACATCCACTCGACATCCACATGCATAGTACCTTTAACAATACATCAACACCCTCATCATCCATCCTCATCCACCCGACATCCACACACATCCTTATCCACTTCCACACTGCATACACGCTAACCACATCACCCACATCCACACTACCTTCACTTCCCACTTCACCTTCATGTTCAACTGCGGGTCTTGGGCGTGCGTGTTTCATGCAGCACCCTGTCACTACCCCGCCGCGGCATGTGCCAGGCCATCACTACTGTTTTTTATCTATGTCTTTATCTGTTAGCACGTGGGTAAGGGGAACCCTGAAATGGATCCCACCGCTGCCACCAACTTGTAGCGCCCCCCCCTTTTGGCTAGATGTTAATTTGAAGGGCTCCACAAACCTAGCGATTACGCTGCCCCCAAACCCACAATAAAGTGGGAAAAAAAAATTTAAAGATTTAGAGATATATGAGGATAACTGGGACTTAATAAATGACTCGTTAACAGGGTTTCTTTATACTCGAACAGTAATCACATCCCAGCTCAAATGGCTAATGTTTCCCACAGAAAAAAAACTATACTTCACAGACTATAGTTGAACGAAAAGGGCCCTAATTAAACCCCCCCCGGGCTTAACACACAAAAAGGTTCCTACTCTTGAGTTACTAGGTACTATATCTATCTATCTAAAAAAACTGGGGAAGCGGGTAAAAGGGCCTTTAAAAGCTCTATATACTGGTGTCTCCAGCGGGTCCACCAACTCCCCCAACCAGCTCAGAAACACACAACCATTGCCCACCCAGCAAAACATGTGGGCCACTCAGGGGATCAACCACCCACTCAGCTCAGCTCAGCTCAATGTTTCCCCAGCATCAGACCCTGAATATACACATAACCCCAATAACCCAAATCATGGGAATTTAAGATCTGAACTAATCAATGCCCCATACCCTCCTTATAAGTACACCGCCCACACCTTTACCCTCGAAAAGGGTTGTAAGGCACGGGAATCTCTCCGAGCGTTTTTGTTCTCGCAAAGGGTTGGCAAGAGAGAGAGAGAGAGCGCGTGTACTTTTTCCCCTGGCCTCGCCTTCTTGCCGTGACGTCCACTAAAACGACCACGGGTATAAAATATTGCCGGGAAACCTATATCTAAATGATTAGGGACTGAGGAGGGAAGAAAATTGTGGAGCATTTTAATAACTAGCTAATATGTTTACTTACCCCTCACCACTCAATGTAAACTTTTCGTCAATCGTGAGTCACAGGATTAACCCATTTTTTCTCGCGTTACACTACAATTTTTTCTAATGAGGTAGAAAACTCTCAGGGGAATTTATGGGGGATTTCTGCGGGGAGTTCTCCCTGACAGGGGCTCCTCATTTGGAAGCAGGCATTGAAGATGATTTGACAATGCATTAAAAAAAAATGTTTTTGCTTGTACAGTACTTAAGATTTTCTTGCAAGTGTTATGCTGGGTTTTTTAAGATAACTTCTTTCAGAGGACTTGTTTTTGTATATATTCCTAAAGTTATTTTACTTTTGAGAACAGAGGTGGTCCTGAGTTTCAGCAGTGGGAAAAGAGGGCTGTGAGGATGTGCACCCGGGTTGTTGACCAGGCTGGCGTCCCTGGGGTTTTCCTTGCTATGTAGCGGCGCTGGAGAAAGTCATGGCTTCTCAGCCTCACACGCACTCCTTGGGGCACAACAGGTGGGCCAGGGTCACTGTAATGCATCACTCCTAACAGTATGCAGGAACTTGGGGAACAATGCATTACCTATGTCTTATAGCTTGCCAATGTATACTGTAGTCAACAATTATGATAATTGTAATTGACTTCTATTGATTTTTTACCAGTGCCCATAAGTAACGTACTCCCGGATATTAAATGTTTTCACATTTGAACCTCATATCTATAATAAATATAAGCGAAAGTGTGTCTGTGTGTGTGTGTCCGTCCGCGTAGGTGCCGCCCCCTGTGGGCGAATCCCATATATGGCACGTTTTTGGAACCGGGTTGAGCAGGGGAACATTTTAAGCCCCCTTATGGGATGATTGATCATTTTTTATTTTTTTAATTTTTTAGTAGCCTATTAGCGGAATTGTGAAGAAAAAAAAAGTGGGTTGCGAGAATTGAGGAAACCCTTTATGTAGGGTGATGGGTAATGGGTGAGTGAATTGGGTGTGGGGGTGTGGGTAATGGGTGAGTGAATGGGTGGGGGGTGATGGGTGAGGGAATAGGTGGGGCTGATGGTAATGGGTGAGTGAGTGGGTGGGGTGGTGATGGGTAATGGGTGGGGGGGTGATGGGTAATGGGTGAGTGAATGGGTGGGGGAATACATACGTTTCCTACATCCATGATTTCAGGAAAGTTAGAAGGGGGTATTCTGGGAGTCTGTTTGTGGTGGGCCGAAGGCCACCAAAGCCAAAAGTCCCACCCACGGCAGGGCGGCTTTGCGGCTAGTACTACATAATGCTCAACATTATTTCATTATTTTAAGTAATTATAAAAATTTTTCTTTGGGTTTTGTATGTATTTTTTATTTGCATTGTTTCCCGGAATTATGAAAACAAGTTGCATCCTAAGTGACGATGATAAGTGTGGGCTGCCTAACTATAGAAGTGGGGTCGCGTGTGTTTTCGTCAGACTGAATTGGTCTTTAAACCAATGCTATAAGATTTTCAAGAGTTTCTTCATAATTTGCATGCCCACACCTATCATACATCATAATCTCATTGTGTTGATAGATTCAAGCATTAATCTAAGATGCAATTCTTATATTCTTCAGGAATGGAAGGGTAGGAGGCATCCAGTTGATGAAAATCTAAGGAAAATGTTTTTTTGGACCTTTTTACCTCATGTAAAAGTGCTTCAGCCCAACAAGAATTTGCATGATCAGCTGCTGCAAAACAGCGCTCAGACAGTGTGTGCTCATTCTCTAGGATTCAAAAAGATTTTCTTGGGAGATAATTCTACGACACTGTCTGTTCGCATCTTGTCCCAGGTGGCTCTGGGAAGAGGCTCTCAACTTCCTACAAGAGTTGTGAGTTAAAGATTTAAATTGTGTGCAGTCTTATGTTTTGCATTGATATTATAGAGTACAGTAAACCCTCTCTAATTCGAACCTGTATGATTCAAACTTCGGATAATTCGACCTGTTTCAGGCCCAGTTCGAATTTTTCAACAACAACAATTTATCATGCATGTAACAAACAGGGAGGCATCAAGGCAGCAAGCTAATAATTATAATCTCTCTGGGACAGAAAAGTAAGGCTACCACAAAAGGGTTATTTTTTGTGCTAGAAAACTAAGGATTTTTTTTCTTGTGAATACAAGGACACGTAAACTCTTCTCTAATTTGAACTCGTATAATTGAACTTCGGATAATTTGACCTTTTTCAGGCCAGTTCGAATTTTTAAACAAACTTTCCATAATTCAAACAGAAGTTTGAATTATCCGGGCCTTACTAGTGCGAGTCCGACCTCTCCCATGTGGTGCGTGCCGCGGTTTCCCCAGTGTGACCAGATATACGATAATTATCCTATAAATACGATGAATTGTGTGCTTGGTACAATAAACGATAATGTTAACATAAACAGTATCAGCCATGTTTTTGGCGAGTACCAGTAATATAATCTGTGCTGTTTTGGCATGTTTGAGTGAGTTCTTTATTGTGTGGAGGGGCTAGAGGTAACCATCGGATATTTTCGGACTTTTCGGCTAATTCGACCCAGTCTCCCCCCAATTAGTTTCGAACTACCGAGGGTTTACTGTACCTTTTCATTAATGTTGCTATTGCCAAGTATTGTGTGAGTTAATCATAACAGAACAAGTGGGAAACTTGATAAACCCATGAAGCACAGTGGTGGTGCTTCAACCACTCAGTAATCACAGGTCTTTTAATGATCTTCCATAGATGCACAGATTTCCAAAGCCATCAATCTTTCGTAGATCTTTGAAGTTTTTCAACTGCTTTATGTGATTTATTGTATTTCTTTAGAAAAAATCGTGATTAGAGACTCATTGGATATAAGAAACATTGGTATTATCTAACATGATCATTAAGGAGGGCCTTTCTTCTCAGACAGATAGAGTTTTAGAGACATTTCTGTTGGGAGAACTTTGAATCTGCAAATATACTTTCTGGTAAAATAGTGATGATGAAAAAGTTTAATAATCTAATTTCTATTTCTTTTTCTATTCTTCTAGCACTTCAGAGCTGTCTCCCAAAATGTAAGGTGTAATTGTCCAATGAGAGAACTCCTTGAGAATGAAATTTTACATTACTTGAATCTCCAAGAAATCATGATACCAAGACCTCCAACTTTTCAGCCCAAAGTAAAGTGACACTAAATTCTACTAAAAATTTTTAGAGAACTGAACAGAATATAGTTTTGTGTTTATAGTACTTTGCTACATAAGAAAAAAGGCCTGCAAGTATTTTTATTAAAAAAAAGTGGTAAATCTACTGGAGTTCATCACACTTACAGTTGGATATTGGATATTAGAAATGAGTGCATATATAGGTTAGCAGCCATTATTGAGTGAATTTTTCCCATGTCCTATTCCCATAATCTCTCCCCAAAGCAGAGTCCCAGTATTGCATCTTGCACAGAAGAATTTGTTTTGAGGCTTGCAGGAAAGAGTTTTTCCCGCTACTATCCCAACTATCTTCCCGCACTGGAGACAAACTAGTAGCAGTCAAAAAGTGAGGCCTGCCAAGGGGCATGACTCCATGCTGATTCTCACAGAAATGAGGAATCTTGTGCATTATGTTGCATCAAATTTGGATACAGTAAAAGGAGAGGCTTCTGCTCTCATGCTACTGTTGTATCACAAAAAATATTCCAGCAAGAAGTCTGTGGAAATATCAAAACAAAAGGAAGGAAAAGTGACACATGATTCTTTGCTTGGATGTGACAAAGTAAAGAGTGATGGAGAAGCTTCCTCAGATTCCCTGGCGGTGGCCTTTGTGCTCTGCTGAAGGAGGCGTTAACAAGACTGATAGGAACATGTTGGTGGATCAAAATTGGGAAACAGCCATTACAATGGAGCAGTATTTTTGCTATGGCTGCCGTATTACTTTGAGAGACCTGGTAAGTATCATTTACACTTCATGATCAAGGAAAAACAAATATAACTAACAGAAGCAAAAAACATAGGGGTATCTTTTCAACATTGATACAAACTCATTTTTTTTCTTTCAGGTCTAGAAATCTCACTTTTTTTTCCATTTCTAGGCGTTTTTTACTTTTTTTCTTCAGCCCAAAAAAAATCCGTACAGCCTTGCCCTCCTCAAAAGCCACCCATTCTCTTGCAGGGATTGCATCAGGCAACAATGGGTTCAAAATTAGACAGATTAGGTTTAAGAAAGAAATAGCAGAAACTGGGACACTAATTGATGAGGACATAAACATGCTTGCAGCAGGTAGTGAGTGCAAATATTAAGAGAGTTAAGAGAAGGTTAGATGAAATTATGGTAGGGTTTATATTAAAGTAAATAAAACAAAATAATTTGTGTTTGTTTAAAGCACTTTTTTTTTTTATTAAAGCAACTCTCATCTCCAGGGCTGACAACATTTACCACCGGAGTTAGGCAGCAGAGCAAGCAAAAGAACGCCTAGAAATGAAAAAACGTTCCCGGACTTCTGGGTTTTAGAGGTATAACATAGAAAACCCAGACATTAGAATAGATAAAGTAACCTGTGCTTCATGTATACAGGAAAATAGGTATTATTTAACCCGGTTGAGAAAAAACCGTTTAATGTCATATTCTTTTTTGATAAGGGGCTGATACGAACGTCATGTTTGTTTTAATAGTTGTGACCCGTTATATACGGTACTAGGCAACTTTCTAAATCATCTATAGTGGGCCGTTGAGTTTTTTTTTTTTTTCAAAAATTTTTAATAAATTTTTTAATATATTATTTTTTGAACTAAATATGATGAATCTTAGCCGTATTTGTTTTCAGCAGCAATTTTTTTTAAAATGTTTTTTATTAAACATTATTTATTTTTTTTAAACCTTTTTTGTGTGATGAAGTGGAAAGTTGATATTTAGAAATAATTTTCAACCACATCAGCAATTTTTGATGTAAACTGCACAATATACATTTTTTTAAAACATTATAAACGTTTGCATTTGATCAAAGGGGTTGTATCTAAACCTGGATCAAAAGGGGAAATTTTTTGCTTCTTAGAAAATTGTTCAAAAAAAAGTGGGAAAAACCAAAAGGGAAAAAGGTTTTTGGCAAATTTGCTTAGGTTTATCTAGAGGTTTGAGGCTAAATATTTGTTTTATGGTATATGAGAACATTTTTCTTAGTTTTTTCCCCTTTCGTCTGTCTGTGCCACAAAAGGGGATGGATGTACCTAGGGGGGCTCAGGTCCTTCTAGTAAAACAAAAAAAAAAAAGATTTTTTCAATCTTTTTTTGAAAAAATATTTTGATTAAAATTTCAAAAGGTTTTTCATGTAGGAACAAATTAATAATTTTAAGGTTTATTGTATTTTTTTCATTAAAAATGTACAATTATTTTTTTTCTATTTTTTTTCCCTTAAAGTAATCGTCCGACCTTTTTTTTTTTTGCCTAATTATTTGAAGGGCATTCAAAAACCTAATCCACCAAAAATAATTGATTTTAAGCCTTTTTTCCGAAAAACCACGATTTGTAAAAAGCGGGGAAAAAAAAATGTTTTCCCCCCAAACAGGGCAAAGAATGTTATTGATGACTCAGGGGAGGAACTCCAAGGAAACAACACCGTCTGCCTCTGTGAGACCGTCGGCAAATTTTTAGGGGTGGGTTGTATTTCGGTGTCAGCAAAAATCTGTCGCTGTGATAGTCAGAGAAAGTGGCGCAACCCTGGATCCCGAACTAAATGCGCTGCTGCGTATTGGGAAAACAAACCTCAGATTGTGATGGGAGCCCAACCCTATAGGGGGACTTTTTGAGCTACCGTGGGGTGACAAAAAAACGTTGTGCTCCACTCCTCCCCCGAAGTTTACTGCTACTATCCTTCCCCCGACCCCCGACACTACACAAAGTTTTTAGTGTCCTTTTTTCTGCTGTGTGGGACGGTGTATGTCTGTGCCCTGGGTCCCCCTGTTCCCCGGATTGATGCCCCTGACGATGACGGCCGCCGGCCGGCTACCGAGATTGGACCCCCTTCATCTCCTCCAAGGCTCGTTTTCCCCCCTTTGTTGGTGAACCCAACCCTATAAGACCTGAAAATTGCACCCCCTTTTGCCCCCATCACTGCCTCCCCCCCCCTCCAAGCGTGCATACCCACTATTTCTTCTGGTTTTGACTCTGCCTGCCCTTCTTTCCCAGCCCATCGCCTTATCATCGTAGGTCGCAGGGCCCCAAAAAACCCCCGGGGGGGGTTTTTAAAAAAAAAAGGTTTTTTTTAAAAAACCTCCCCTGGGGGGGGCAGAGGTTAAAAATTTGAGGGGGGCCAAACCAAAATTTCCCACCCCCCGAGCTGTCACAACGCGGGGGGGGGGGTCCGTAAAGGGGGTTTGGGCCCCCCCCAAACCCCCAAAAATTTTTTTTTTTCCCGGGCCCCCAAATGACAAAACGGTTTTTGGGGCTTCCCGTATTGGGCCCCCCCTTCAAATTTGTTTGGCCCTTAACCCCGGGCCACCCGGGCCTTTCGGGCCAAAAAAGGGGCCCCTCAGGGTTTTGGGGCCCAATTCCGGGGCCCGGGGCCCCCCCCTGGGCCGGTTTGGGGGCCCCCCCCCCTTTCCCCCCCTGAACCCCTCTTTTCCTTTTTGGGGGGGGTTGCCCACCCCAAAAAAGACCAGTTTTAAAAACCTTTTCAAACATCCCAAAAAAGCATAACCCCCGGGGGAATCCCGAAATGAAAACCCGCCGGTTAAACCCGCCTTTTTTTGGGAGGGGGGGCCCCCCCTGGCCTTTTTTTTAGACCCCCCCCCAAAAATTTAACAGGGCCCCTTCCTCCCCCGGTAAGGAATTTCCCCCCGCCCCCCCCCTTGGATTAAAAGGGGGGGGGTCCCCCTGGGTTCCCCTCCCAAAGGGGCCCCCTTCGGGACTGTCCTCCCCTCTCGCCCCCTCCAGCCCGCCTGCTCCAGGCCTCCCTGCCTTTTTCCCCCCCCCCCTTTGCCCCTTGGCCCCCCCCAAATTTTCCATGCTGCGTTCCCCCCCCCAAAACCCCCCACCCGCCAAGTCCCCCCCCCAAACCCCAAAAAGGCAAAAGCCCCCCGCCCCCTAATAAATTAAAAGGGGGGGAACCCCCCCTGCCCCCGGGGGCCCTTTTTTGGGGAAACCCCTCCCCCAAATTTTGGGGGGAAGGGGGCCCCCCCCCTCCCCACGGGGGAAGGAAAAAAGGGGAAAAAAATTTTTTAAAAACCCCAAAAAACCCAAACCCCCCCCCCTTCCGCCCCGGGGGGGGAAAAGGAGGGGGAAAAGAAAAATTCCCCCCCCCCCATTACCCCCCCAGGGGAAATTTAATATATTTAAGGGTGGAGGGGGGGCCCCCACCACTTTCTTAAAAAAACCCCCCCCCCGTTTTTGGGTTTTGGAAATTCCAGCCTTGGGAAAAACCCAGTTTTACAGGTGGGTAAAAATTTTTCCTATTTTTTTGGGGGCCCCCAAAAGTGTTTTTTAAATAAAAAATTTCGCAGGGTTTTGGGTTTTGTTTTTTCCCGCCCCCGGGGTTTGGTTTTTCGGAAGATGTATCCTTTCCCCCCTTATTTTCCCCTTTAAAATAGAACGGGGTCCAGGGTGGTGTTCTTTTTCACTTTGGTTTTCCCCCCCGTTTTTCCCCTTTCCCCGGCCCCAAAGTGTTCCCCCCCGGGGGGGTTTCCCGCACGTGTCCGTGGAAGGCGGCGGGTCCGGACACGCCCGAACGAGTTTCTTCGCCGCCTCCCAGATGCTCTGGCCCGCGCTCTCCTGACTCTTCACGCCAGCTGGCTGTCGGGGACGTTCCCTTCTGTGTGGCGCCAATGCCATCACAATTCCTATTCTTAAGCCTGGCAAGGCTCTGTCTGAGGCTTCCTCCTAAAAGGCCCATTAGCCTTCTCTCTAATCTTAGTAAAGTAGTAGAACAAATAGTACGGTGTAGGTTGACATGGTGGTTGGAACACAAACACCTTTTTTTTCCCATCAAACATGTTCGAGTTTCGTCCTCACCGGGGCACCCTGGATGCCCTGCTCCAGCTGGAGCACCACATACAGGAAGGATTTACCCACAAACAATTCCCCGCTAATAGCCTTTATTGACCTCCAAGCAGCTTTTGACACCTCCTCCCATAATGCCATCATTTGAAAAATTTGGGCCCGCCTGGGACTGCATGGCTCCCCTCTCCAATGGGTTAATCCTTCCTGTCTTCCAACTTCTCTACTGGTGATGGGGAAACACCATTCCAGGTTTTAAACCGGTCACCAGAGGCGTCCCCACAGGGTTCTCCCCTCATTCCGGGTCCTCTTCAACATCTTGCTTTCAGACTTTCCCTGCTCTCCATACACACTGCACTCATTATGGGTGATGGCATCTCTCTCATTGCTCTTCTCCCACCTAAAGTAGGGTCAAACCATCTTCAACTGGGTTGATGCGCCCTCATGGACCACCCGGTTGGGGGACGGGGGCCCCCGAAATTTTTTCCCCTTTCCCCCAAGGGTATTCCCAAACCCAAACACCATTATGGGGCCCCCTTTCCCCAAAACCCCCCCAAAACCTTTGGGTTGTTTGGGTCCCCCTAACCGGGGGAACCCTTTTTTTGGGCCCCGGAAAAATTAATTTTAAAAGTCCCCGCGGGTAGGGGGGGGAGGGGGCCCCCCCCTTTTTTCCCCATTCACT
>JACEEZ010002030.1:210000-222758 GCA_016584305.1 Chionoecetes opilio | reverse complement strand
GGCGGGGCTGGGGCTGAGGTGTGAGGCGGGGGAAGGAACATGGGGAGTGGGGGACCGGTAATAAGGAGGTAGGAGGATGAAAACAACCTCCCAGCCTCCTATAGGCCCCTCCGGCAGGAAGGCGGGTCTGGCCTTGTTTAAGGCGGATATGGTATGGTGCCGGGGGACTGTCAGCGTCTTTGGGGTTTTGGGAAGGGGATCCACTGGCAGTGGGTGGCGGGTGGGGGTGACGCAACCAGCAGCCATCTGGACAATGTTGACTGTGGGGCTCAGTGGCTTGGCAGGGGCAGGCTGACTGGCAGGGGCAGGCCCTGGAGCAGGCAGGCAGGGAAGGTGCCGAGTAGGGGAGGGCAGCTCTTGTGCTGGGGGCCCCCTGGGACGGAAGGTCCCAGGGCGGATGCCCCTCAGCTGCCGCTTCACGTCTGACATGGAGCAGGTAGCCTCGTGCTGGAGCTGTTGCACTTGCACCGCCTGGAGGTAAGCCGGGCACTGCTTATAGGCGGGGCGGTGGTCACCACCACAAAAAAGGCAGGACACCGGCCGGGCACACCCCTCTGCAACATGAAAGCCGCTGCAATTCCTGCAGCGGACCTTCATGTTGCAGGTGGCATTACCGTGGCCAAAAAGGAAGCAGCGGGTACACCGGAGGCCAGGGTGGGTGTGGGGCCGGACCCGGTAAACAGCGTGTTGAAGGGAGACCCGGTCCGGGAGGGGTCCCTGAAATTTAATTCTTATGGCCATGTTAGCGTCCGTCTGACCGTCCCGGACGTGAGCCGGGAGCCGTATAGCGTCTACAATTTTGGTAGGGGAGTCGTCAAGCACTGTAAGTCCAGTCAGAATGTCGTTTTTTGTCAGTTCGGGAGAGATAGGGAAAATTCTCCCGAACATGTAGGTCGGGTCGTCGTCCGATGCAACCCAGCACTTTACGGACCACTCCCCCAGCGTAGTGACAGACTCTGGGGGCTGGGCAAGGTTGTCAAGGTTGACCACCTCAAACTTTAAACCCCTGCCCGCCCCAGTGATGGTCAGAGTGCTAGACACAAATTTTTTGCCGAATATGGAGCCAAAAACTGCCCTGGACACCTTCCCAGGGTTAATGAAGGACCGGAGTCCCTCAGCTGACCTTATGATTATGAGGCGTGTAGGCTGGGAAGAAGGGCAGGCGGGAGCAGGAGCAGAAGCAGTGGGAGCAGAAGCAGTGGGTGTAGCAACGCGGGGAGGAGGTGAGGCAGTGATTGCGGCGAAGGAGCGTGTAAGCTTGCTGGGCTTTTCAGGTTGTTGGGTCTCACCAGATGAAGGGGAAGGCGAGCGGGACCTCTTGGGGCCAGATGAGATGGTGTCCATGTGGAAGTCCTCGTCAAGCGGCATCGATCACGGGAGCAGGGAGTCTAGGGCACAGGCACGCACAGGCCCCACACAGCAGAACCAGGCACACAGTACCACGTAGTGTAGTGTCGTGGTCAGTGAAAGTGGTATGGTAAGATTGAGTTGGAGGAGCCGAAGCACATACGTCTTGTCACCACCAAGGCAGCTCAAAGATGTGTGTGTGTGTGTGTGTGTGTGTGTATTTACCTAGTTGTAACATACAGGAAAAGAGCTATGCTCGTACTGTCGCGTCTCCAAATCTACTATTATCCAGCTTGCCTTTGAAGCCCTGAATACTTTTTGCATTAATCACTTTTGCATCAAGGTTGTTCCAGGCTTCTATGCTTCTATACGGGAAGCTGTATTTTTTTATGTCCCTCTTGCATGTTGTCCTTTACAATTTCTTCTCATGACTCTTGCACTTCTATCGTCCCACACAAACAGATCTTCTCTATCAATTTTTTCCAGACCCATTGATGCTCTATCTATAATAATATAAGCTAAAGTGTGTGTGTCTGTCTGTGTGTGTGTCCGCGATAGGTGCCGCCCCCAGTGACGCTATCCCATCATATGGCACAGTTTTGGAACCAGGTCGACCAGGGGCACATTTTAAGCCCACTTATGGGATGATCCGATCACTTTTTTTTTTTTTTTTTTTTTTTTAGCAGCCTATTAGCGAGAATTGTGAAGAAAAAAATGTGGGTTGCGAGAATTGAGGAAACCTTGATGTAGGGTGATGGGTAATGGGTGAGTGAATGGGTGGGGTGATGGGTAATGGGTGTGGGGTGATGGGTGAGTGAATGGGTGGGGGGTGATGGGTGCGGAATAGGTGGGGGGTGATGGGTAATGGGTGAGTGAATGGGTGTGTGGTGATGGGTAATGGGTGAGTGAATGGGTGGGGGGTGATGGGTAATGAGTGAGTGAATGGGTGGGGGGTGATGGGTAATGGGTGAGTGAATGGGTTGGGGGTGATGTGAATGGGTTTGGCGTTAATACATACATTTCTACATCCATGATTTCAGGAAAGTTAGAAGGGGCTATCTGGAGAGTCTGTGTTTGGTGGGCCTTTGGCCCACCAAACACAGGTGGTGAGCCAAAGGCCCACCAATAGCCCTCCGCAGGAGCTAGCCAAAAAGACCGCCCGGAGGGTGGCTTTGCGGCTAGTACACTGCTATAAAATCTCCCCTTTCTCTTCTTTTCTCAAGAGTTGGGAGTTTTAGTCTTGAAAGTCTTTCCTCATATGGTAAATCTCTCAGACTTGGAGCCATTTTTGTGGCGCTCTTTGTATTCTCTCAATCTTCTTTATATCCTTCTTTTTATGTGGTGACCAAATCACTGCCGCATATTCCAACCTTGGTAAAATCAGATATTATCAATTTCTTAATCATCTCTTCATCCAGATATTTGAATGCCATTCTTATATTCCTCAGCAACTGATATGTATCTCCTGTGATCTTGTTTATATGCTTCTCTGGTGACAAATTGTCCTTAATCCATACTCGCAGATCTTTTTCGACCTTTGTTTTGATTATCCATTCATTTCCCATCGAATACTTTCCTCTCTGTCTCTTTTTGCTACTGCCCATTTCTATCACTTTACACTTGTGTGTGTGTGTGTGTGTATGTGTGTGTGTGTGTTTGTTCATTCATTGATTGAAGTAGAAATATTTTGAATCCTGTTATAATTTTAAACCTACCTTAAATGTTTTTATCCATTTTGAAAGATTTTAGTCATTCTGCCCCCCCCACCCCCCCGGAAATATATTTCTGGCTGCACCCCTGCATGACAAGGTTGTTAAATTGTGATATACAACATTGTGCCCCTTAACTATGAGTTTCATTCTGTTCAACCGACCTTATGAAAATGACCAGCATTGTCATTGAAGAGCAGTCATTGATTTATGTGATTGCCAACAGTGCCAAAAGGAACACTACTTCCTTGGGAAGGAACGTGTGCTTCCCTTTCAATTTCAAAGGTCAATCTCTTTTAATAGGCATTTTTATTTTATTTCTTGCATAAGGACATAACACGTGGTCAAAGCTTATGAAATCAAAGTTTGGGATAAGGTACTGCATGTTGAGGCTAGTGCCATGTGTAACTCAATACTCACATTGCACCTTCTGGATATCCATTACAAGCTGGAATGTCATGGTATATTGAAAATTGTTCATGCATTGTCATTGTCAAATGATTACAAAGAAGGTCATGTTCTCAAAGTCCCATTATTGTGGGAGTAAGCAACAACGAGGCTGCCTGCATACTACTGGACAACCCTCACATCAGAGCCATCAGGATTGACACCTCATAAATGTGAAACACAAAGGAAAGAAGTCATTCCTTTTATTGGACATAAATTCAAGGCTACAAACTATTATTTGACCCACAGTGTATATTTGTCTTGTTGTATAGTCAATTTCATTTTTTGTGACAGGACTTTTGTGGGAGAAACTTTTAACACTTGTCTAAACAAGCAGAGCTAAGGATTAATTTACAGCTTTCGTCTCTATGAAGTGTGAATTCCTTCTTATCAAATGGATGCCTTACTTACCTCAATCATTGATGGCTTTACTATGCTAATACATATCTATCAAGTAGACAATTAAAAAATTAACATTATGTATATGTTCATACATAAAGGATGTGACAAGTGCAGCAACATTCACTATTCAGTGTTAATTGTAAGTTGCAATAGACAATTTGCACAAATGTTTTCAATGTAGAAAAACTTAAACATACCATGAAGCACATTAAGACAATTTACAAACATTTTCACCATGCACAAAGAAGGAAACATCGTATCACAGTGGTGAATCGAAAGTGGAATCTACCTGTTTTACTAATGTCCCTTGCTTTGATCAATTACATGTACTCCACTTCCCCCCTGACTTGAGTGGCCATGTGTATACAAAAAATACTGTCACTGCAGCTGTTACAGTGATTTTCAGTATTGAAAAGAATGCATCTGTTTTTAAATGCCAACCACATAAATATATTCTTAGAATGCATGCCCCAACAATTATTGGACGTCATTATAAAGTATCAAATAGTCCTGCATCACCAGTAAGCAGACTGCACCACTCTCGATATTAAATTGATGACAGTCAGTATAATACCTTAAAAAATAATCTAATGTTTTCCATCTATAGCTTTTAGGCAGTGGCGTACCGTGTGGAGGGGGGGGTGGATGCGGCCATGCCCCCCCCCCCCTTTGGCAAAGAATAAATAATATGAATAGAAATATTTATTTTATATATATATATATATATCATACAGGGAGGTCCCGAAGATACGAGCAGTTAGGTTCCACCTGGCATACTCGTAAAGCGAAATCTCGTATAACGAAACACTTAACTAATGGTAAAATATAGGTTTGGTTCCAGGACCCCATCAATTAAAGAAAAAAAAGAAAAAGAAAAAAAAGACATGTTTTTCAAGCTAAAATAAACTATAGCAAACACAACAAACACACAGCGTCTATATTACCCACACTGTACTACCTATTCTGTAGAAAAAGCATTCTGAAAGAGAAAATAGCACACAAAATAACATAACTGCACATTAATTAAACATAAAACATGCATAACAAGCAAAAAAGACGTTGTAATGTAGGGGACGCCGCGTGATACAAGAGAAGGTAGTGTAGTGGTCCCAAGGTTGGGGCTGCACACCTGCTAATTACCCCTAAAGGTCAGGCCCCGCCATATGCTTAATTACCCTTCAGGTCACGCCTTGCTAGGGGTGACCTGACTGCGGTCCCAAGGTTGGGGCCGCACACCTGCTAATTACCCCTAAAGGTCAGGCCCCGCCATATACTTAATTACCCTTCAGGTCACGCCTTGCTAGGGGTGACCTGACTGCGGTCCCAAGGTTGGGGCCGCACACCTGCTAATTACCCCTAAATGTCAGGCCGCGCCCATATGCTTAATTACCCTTCAGGTCATGGCTTGCTAGGGGTGACCTCACTGGGGTCAACCAAATCCCCCTTTGTCCAGCCAGGGAGTGGTAGGGCACGCATTTTGAACTTGATAATTTTACTCACCCCAGTTTGAATGTCGTATCATTGGATTTTCGATCTCGTATATTGAAAATAGACCCTAATTTACACATCTCGTATCATCGGATTCTCATATACCGAATGCTCGTATAACGGGACCTCCTGTATATATGTATATATATATATATATATATATATATATATATAATATATTATATATATATATATAATAATATATATATATATAATATATACAGTAAAACCCTTATAACTCGGCACGATAGGGGCTCTGGCCCTTGCCGAGTTATTCAATGTGCCGAGTTATGCAATGTCCTCCTCTGATATGGGTATGAAAAAAAAATAAAAAAAAAATAATTGTAAATACAGTACTGTAAAAACATAAAAACTACACTTACCAGTGAACGGGTAGAATGTGCTGGATTTGATATCAAAATCAGCACAAATAGCACGCATGGTCGCACCTGCATCCATCCTTGCCAGCACTTTCACCTTTTCCTGCAGGCTCAGGCTCTTCAATTTCATTCCCTTCCTGCTGGAGACACTCTTGCGTGATGGAGCTGACATCTTGATATACAGTATTGTATGATGTAATCCCAAAACACGTAAAATAGGTGGCAAAGTAAAGCAAAGGTCGGGTACCAGCGCATAGGCTGAGCCGTGTTTTTGTCGTCCAAGCACCGTCTTGGATTACGAATCCCAATCCAATAACACTTGCTGAAATGTGTGTTATACTACTTTGTGATATTGTTTGCAATGTTTTGCATAGATTATTATTTCGGCTCCTACCAAGCTTGTTGTGTTTTTGAAGCAGAAACCAACCCTTTTTCAATTTCGACAAAAAACGGAATTCGTATCCAAGACGATGCTTGGACGACATAAACACAGCTCAGCAGCTGACAGCCTACACGCTGGTTCCTGACCTTTGCTTTACTTTGCCACCTATTTTACGTGTTTTGGGATTACATCATACAGTACTGTATTTCAAGATGTCAGCTCCATCATGCAAGGGTGTCTCCAGCAGGAAGGGAATGAAATTGAAGAGCCTGAGCTTGCAGGAAAAGGTTAAAAGGACAAAAACACGACTTTATGCGACTGAGGATATGCAGAGTGTAAGCAAAGAGATGCAGTTATAACATCAATATGCCGAGATACATTATTTTTTGCCGACTTTCTGTTTACATTTTCACACAAGAGGTTGTGAGGGCATGATATGCCGAGTGAAAACCAAGAGATGCAGTTATGGGGAGGCGGTAGCAGAGTGGATAGCGTCACTGAGTGGCATTCTCGAAGACCCGAGTTCGATCCCGAGTGAGACCCATAAATCCACTTGAAATCTTTCTGCACAGTCGAGTGGCCTAAGAACTACCTAAGTAGTTCTGCCTAAGTAGTAACCTAACCTACCTAAGTAGTAACTGGCCTAAGAACTGCCCTGTCCACTAACTCTTCCTTCGACTGCGAGTGCATGGGAGGACACAGGGGGGTGGCATGAGCCTCTAATTACACTATCGCGTCACTATAAGAATCCTGCCTGCGCCACCACGGGCGAGGGCCAACCATCACAGCCCTCGAGTGAGCCTCCAGGGCCTACCATCCCACCCCTGGAGCTCACTGCCTACACGCGCTATAGGCATAGATGTGGGGGGAGAGAGAGAAAAAAAAAAAAAAAAAAAAAAAAACTTTGTCTTTGCCTTGCCGAGTTATATCAAATTCCGAGTTATACAGTGCCGAGTTATAAGGGTTTTACTGTATATATATATATAGTATATATATATATCCCCCCCCCCCCAAGTTTCTGGGTACGCCACTGCTTTTAGGAATTATAAATTCTAGACATATATATACACCAGTAACTTTGATGCATTGTAAGCGAATCATAAGTGGACTTAATATTCATCAATACCACTGAAAGGTAGCTGACTGGCTGAAGGCTATGTAATGGGAGTTCACATATATTTCAAATGGTACCCTAACAACAAGCAGACTAATTAATATACACTTGAGACAATAATTATGTAGTATGAAACAATGCTTTGTAAGAACTGCTAAGTTTGTTTGCTGCTGTCTCAAGTGAGAGGAACATTTTGTGCAGAACTGAAGTTCTTGCAGAATTTACAGAAAGATGTGTTACCATAAAGGGCTGCAACCTCATAGGGTGTCTGGTTCTCACGGTTGCTCAGGTTCAGTGGAATTCCAAGCCGGAGCAAACTGTATGCAAAGCTTATGTCCCCCTGAAAAATAAAGAAAGAAATGTTACCTGGTACAAGTTGAAGTTCCCGAACTCGGCATCCCAAGACTCTGCAACACCCAAAACTCGGCTATGGTTCCGGATTTTCCAAAACACGGCAGAACACCCAAAACCCGGCGCGTAGTTGCCGGGTCGGCCGCTGGGTGCCACCACACTAGGCCGCTTGGTTTCTCCCGCCGATTTGTTTGTTGTTATTGTTCAGTGGTGTTGTGACTGTAGAGTTGTGTACACTGTTATTTTGTGTACTTCTACAGGTCTGTTATTGGTATTATGGCTCCCAAACGTCCAGGAACACCTACTGGTGGAAGTGAAAAGAAAAGGAAGAACAATGTGTTAACTATTTCTGAGAAAATTGACCTTTTGAAGAAAGCTTTGCTTTTTTTCCCCTTAATATATCTACCTTCTAAAAGTCGGAAAATTCCATTACTCGGCTCGGCGCTGGTCCCGAGGTTGCCGAGTTTGGGAACTTCAACCTATATTTTCAAACATATCTCTCATAAGATGTGGCTCCCTTATCCTACTCAGTCCCACCTTGTTGTATAAACATTCGTATGAAATGTGTCAGTAAGTGGATATGTAGGTTGCGTGCAGTGGTGACACTTAGCAACATAAGAACATAAGAAAATAAGGAAGCTACAAGAGGCCGTGAGGCCTACACGAGGTAGTTCCTGTTACCTAACACTACCTACATCCACCTTTCATCCCCATCCATGAACCTATCCAGCCCCTCTTTAAAGCTCCCCAATGACTCCGCACTAACTACCTGTCTACTGAGTCCATTCCAGTCATTCACCACCCTGTTTGTGAACCAGTTTTTCCCTATTTCTTTTTTAAATTTACGCTTTTCCAGCTTGAATCCGTTATTTCTTGTTCTACCCTGGTTAATAGCCGTAAGAACTTTTCCTACATCTCCTTTATTAAATCCCTTTATCCACTTAAAAACCTCTATCAGATCACCCCTTACTCTGCGTCTCTCGAGTGAGTGTAACTTTAATAGCTTCAATCTCCACTCATAACTAAAGTTATGCATCCCTTGAATAATTTTGGTCATCCTCCTCTGCACTGATTCTAACAAGGCTATATCCATCCTGTAATATGGAGACCAAAACTGAACTGCATAGTCTAGGTGAGGTCTGACTAGAGCCAGATAAAGCTTTAGAATAACTTCCGCACTTCTACTTTTAACACTTCTGGTAATGAATCCTAACACTCTATTAGCTCTATTTCTAACCTCAATACATTGTTTCCTAGGTCGGAGGTCTGGGCTCACCCTCACCCCAAGATCTTTTTCGCCTTCTGATCTTTTCAGCGATACATTGTGTATGGTGTATCTATTACCAGGGTTTTTTCTACCAACATTCATAACGCTGCACTTATCAATATTAAATTCCATCTGCCATCTGTCTACCCACTCATTAAGCTTATCTAAGTCACCCTGCAATATGTTTACATCAGACTGTGATCCAATAATCCTACCCACCTTAGTATCATCAGCAAACTTGCTGATATCACTGCTAATCCCACTATCCAAGTCGTTGATGTAAATCAAAAATAGTAATGGACCCAAAACAGACCCTTGTGGAACTCCACTTGTCAGCAGTCCCCATTCAGATTTAGAACCATTAATTATAACCCTTTGTTGCCTATCACTTAGCCAAGCTCTGATCCAACAAAGAACCTTCCCATCTATTCCATGAGCCTTAACCTTATTTAAGAGTCGCTCGTGTGGTACTTTGTCGAATACCTTACTAAAGTCCAGATATATTATATCATAATCCTTATCATTATCTGCCATCTCATAAACTTTCCTATAAAAACTCAATAAATTGGTGAGAAGCATAAAAACAGATGACAGCATATTTAACAATTCCTCTGCATCGTTGTCTCCTATAATTAAATCCAAGTCTATATTCCTAAGATTAAAATCTCCTACCACGCATAGTCGATTATATCTGCAGGCATTGTTTATTTCTTCCCATATAGGAGCTGAATCCTCTTTACATAAGTTTGGAGGCCTATACACTACACCCAAAACCATTTTCTCAGTTCCCTCCGTAACCTCTACCCATATAGACTCTATGCTGTCATCTGTTTTTATAACATTATTAACAGAACACTTCAATGTAATCTCTTGCATAAAGCGCAACTCCTCCACCTCACCTGCCTAACCTGTCCTTGTGAAATAACTTATACCAAGCTATCTCGACCTCCGGATCAAATACCTTTCCTGACATATCCAACCATGTTTCTGTTAATGCTATTATATCAACAGTTTTATTTCAGAAGCATCTAGTTAACTTGGTGCCAATGCCAAACACAACTACTAAGAGCAACACATTAATACTTGTAATGACAGGTTTACATCAATATACCCTGACACAATTTTGATTGGTTTGCAGCACAAAAAAATGTATTATAAAAGGTGGCACAGATATGTATTTTTTTTTTTTTTAGCTTACATTAATAATAAAATGGTTTTACATTAACTAATCAATCAAAGTTATTATTTGGCTTCTATTCCTTAGTTAATTGCAATTGTCGTGCTAAACGTACCTGTTTGGCAGTAATGGTGAGGGCGTTTTCCCCCCAAAGATCCAGCACAGTGAGGTCAGGTACCCTAGAGGCAAGCAGCAGTGCTATCTCCCTTTTGGAATGCCTTGTCATGTCCAGGAACAGGGCAGTGAACTCAACATCTGGTACGTTGTCACTGCGCAGACTGTCAAAAACCAGCTCATAGTTGTCTGAAACCCCCCCCCCCCCACCCAGTCATTAGTAACATATCTAATGAGTAACATGAGGGATCAGTTCTGAACAACATCTTGAAATGGAGTTCTACACTGAGTGCTTATGTTCTTATTGAAGGCTGTGAATATCACTCAAGATGTAATGCTCTGTCGGTCTTACTGCCCACCTATGGAGCAGTACATTAGGCTCCCTGTCACAGTCCCCCTAACCAGTAGTGCCCTTCGGCTACATGTCATGAGGGGTGCCACTCCCACTTCGGCATCCCCTTAAGAATTGCATCACAACGACTAATACATTGCGTATAGCATACCTATTACCAGGATTTTTTCTACCAACATTAATTATGCAACACTTGTCAATATTATATTCCATCTGCCACCTGACTACCCACTCGTTTAACGTATCTAAGTCTCCATGCAATATGTTTACATCAGACTGATCTAATACAGGGAGGTCCCGAAGATACGAGCAGTTAGGTTCCACCTGGCATACTCGTAAAGCAAAATCTCGTATAACGAAACACATAACTAATGGTAAAATATAGGTTTGGTTCCAGGACCCCATCAATTAAAAAAAAGAAAAAAAAAAGAAAAAAAAAGACATGTTTTTCAAGCTAAAATAAACTATAGCAAACACAACAAACACACAGCGTCTATATTACCCACACTGTACTACCTATTCTGTAGAAAAAGCATTCTGAAAGAGAAAATAGCACACAAAATAACATAACTGCACATTAATTAAACATAAAACATGCATAACAAGCAAAAAAGACGTTGTACTGTAGGCGACGCCGCGTGATACAAGAGAAGGTAGTGTAGCGGTCCCAAGGTTGGGGCCGCACACCTGCTAATTACCCCTTAAGGTCAGGCCACGCCATATGCTTAATTACCCTTCAGGTCACGCCTTGCTAGGGGTGACCTGACTGCAGTCCCAAGGTTGGGGCGGCACATCTGCTAATTACCCCTAAATGTCAGGCAGCGCCATATGCTTAATTACCATTCAGGTCACGGCTTGCTAGGGGTGACCTCACTGGGGTCAACCAAATCCCCCTTTGTCCAGCCCTGGAGTGGTAGGGCGCGCATTTTGAACTTGAGATAATTTTACTCACCCCAGTTTGAATGTCGTATCATTGGATTTTCGATCTCGTATATTGAAAATAGACCCTAATTTACACATCTCGTATCATCGGATTCTCGTATACCGAATGCTCGTATAACGGGACCTCCCTGTAATCCTACCCATCTTAGTATCATCAGCAAACTAGCTGATATCACTGCTAATCCCACTATCTAAGTCATTGATGTAAATAAAAAATAGTAGTAATGGTCCCAAAACAGACCTCTGTGGAACCTGACTTGTTACCTAGCCCCATTCAGATTTAGAACCATTAATAGTAACCCTTTGTTGCCTATCGCTTAGCAAGATCTAATCTAACGAAGAACCTTCCCATCTATTCCATGAGCCTTAACCTTATTTAACCCGTAGATCACGGCTATGCCCATTTGGTCACTCACTAAGAAAATGCGAGTATGCCCAATTGGGCGGCCGCCAAATTGAAAAAGGTGGGCTAATTTTTCCACAATTGGTGAACTTAAGAATTGTGGATCCTTGCTCAGGGGATCCTAGACGACATACGAACACATTTCCATGGATGTACTCAGATGTGAATGAAACCAGAAATATGCTAATTAGCTAAGATATGCCTTTTGGCCCTTTCTTAAGTACCCTAGTCCACAACTGGTTAACTTAGGAATCATTGTTCCTTAGTCATGGGGCCCTGGGCTACGTTTTGGTAAAGTTTCATGGATGTACTCAAGATGTGAATTAAATGTGAAATTAGGGGTCACTTAGGCCCTTCTTAAGCCCCCCTTGCCACAAAATGGAGACTTAAAGTAATCGTCCAGACCATTTCATCATTCCTGATTTGATGTAGTTAGAGTATAGCCATTATCGAGTGTATCAACAATATCTTGTCACTTTTTGCATCCAGTCAGCCGTTTTTGAATAATCCGCAATCAAAATCTGTAAATTCCCCGAGCTTCGAAAACGCTGCTGGCAACTGGCAGACGATGCACCACGGCTCGGTGACGTAACAAAAGGAAGGCTCCTCTTCCCGCGCTGCTGTGTGTGTGTGTGTAGTAGTGTTTGTGTGTGTGCGTAGTAGTGTTTGTGTGTTTGTGTGTGTGTAGTAGTGTTTGTGTGTGTGTATTTACCTAGTTGTATTTACCTAATTGTAACATACAGGAAAAGAGCTATGCTCATACTGTCCCGTCTCCAAATCTACTATTATCCAGTTTGCCTTTGAAGTCCTGAATACTTCTTGCATTAATCACTTTTGCATCAAGGTTGCTCCAGGCTTCTATGCTTCTATACGGGAAGCTGTA
>JACEEZ010002030.1:147500-207500 GCA_016584305.1 Chionoecetes opilio | reverse complement strand
CGTGGAGACGTTTTACGACGATTTTTCTATGCACACAAGGAAGAGAAGAAGACGGTGCAGCAGAGTGCAGCTGAGGCTGCAAAGGAGGTCCTCGACTTCTGGACACGAGCTAGGATCCCCACCATCGCAGAAACTAGCGTGAGGAGGAAGATTACTGGACTTTTCGACGAGTGGAAGATCCTGAGCAAAAGCAAGAATAACTCTGGAGTCACGCCTGCCGAAAAACAGAAGACCTTCCAAGAAAGTCTCCCAGACCTTTTGGACATCGCCCACTCCGACGCCCTCACTCTGATGACCATTCCTGAAGACAAGGAATTCCTTGCCCAGCAGGAGAAGGGGAGGCGGGGTTCGATGGCTGGTCTGGACAAGAAGCTGAAAGAATCGGTTTGCCGACGTGAAAGCTCTCTCTCACGTAGCCGTCAACAGACGCCAAAAGGAGAAGAGATGGTGGAGCTGGAGTCGTCATCGTCTGAGTCATCAAGTCCAGCCAACGCTGCCAACACATCGACTTCTTCTTCCGACGCCGGGGTCGCTTCTCCACCAAAGCGATTGAGGACACGGGGCACGAAGTCCGTCCTATCCCCTGATCTCGTCGGAGCCCTTGACAGAACTGAGGTCAGTAGCCGCCAAGCCCTTTGAATTGTGGCGGCTACGGCAAGTAGCTTGGGCCACGATCCACAAGAGCTTGTGCTGAATCCCGAGTCCATTCGACAGGCAAGAGCGAAGTACAGGTCCACTTTGGCGAAGGACATCAAAGAGACTTTCAGTCCTCTTACCCCTCTTACCGTTCATTGGGACGGGAAGATCCTTCCTCAGGACGATGGCACTCGCGCCGAAAGACTCGCCATCCTCGTCACAGGAGAAGGAGTAGAGAAGCTCCTAGGAGTCCCGAAACTGCACTCCGGAACTGGTGATGCCGCCGCTACAGCTGTGTTCGAGGCTCTAGAAGACTGGGGGGTCCAGGAACGAGTCGTGGCGATGTGCTTCGACACAACCAGTGCCAACACTGGAGCCATCAATGGTGCATGCACCATCTTGCAACAGAAGATCGGCCGACCCCTCGTTTCACTTGCTTGCCGTCATCACGTCCACGAACTCGTCCTTGAGATGGCCTTTTCTACGTGTTTGGGGTCATCTTCTGGTCCTGAGATCACCATCTTCTCTCGCTTCAAGGACTACTGGTCTTAACATCAACCAGTCGGCAATAAACCCTCCCACCAACGAAGATCTGCCGGAGACTCTGGTCTCCAAGAGGGACGATCTCATTCAAGGTTTGAAACGTCTGCTTCAGACAAAGCAGCCCCGTGACGACTATAAGGAACTCGCTGAGCTGAGCATCCTTTTCCTCGGCAGCGCTCTTCCGAAGACCTCGATCCGTAGCCCCCGGAGCACTTCATCGAGCGCGTTGGATGGCGCGTATCATTTACGCTCTGGAGATGATCTTGTTTCGGGAGCAGCTGACTGGAGTCGTCACACCTCGAGAAATGTCAGCCCTCCAGCGGTTCTCATCGTTCGCAACCGAGATCTACGTCCTGCGATGGTTCGAATCGACGGTTCCATCCTACGCTCCCGCCAACGATCTTGGATTCGCTAAGGACATCCTTCAGTACCACGACGAAAGTATTCGGAAGGCCTGCTTCACCACTCTGAGCCGCCATTTCTGGTACTTGAGCAAAAATCTCATTGGCCTGTCACTGTTCGACTCACGTCTCTTTGTCTCCGACAAACAAGCAATTGTACAGGCCATTCTCTACGATGAAGGAGCCGAGGAACCCGCCAAGCGAATAAACCTCCCATCATCACAAGTTCCTGCGGCAACACTGCCCTCCTTCGCCACGAAAAATTCCCTCCGCCTCTCGAAGCTCTTGATATCAAGACCGACTTCCTGTCCGCCAACCCTCGGAAGTGGCAGGAAGAGGAATCGTACGTCGAGGCCTGCCGCCGAATCGAGGGACTTCGCGTCGTCAACGACACAGCCGAGCGAGGAGTGGCGCTCATCCAGTCCTTCAACCTCCGGCTGACCAAAGACGAGGAACAGCGCCAGTTCCTCCTCCAAGTTGTGGAGGCCCATCGCCATCAACAGCCCGGGACCTCGAAGGCTTCCCTTCCCCGGCCAAGCCGGCTACAATGAGTGGGGTGGCTCCCCATGATACCCCCCCCACCGAGGGGCTAATACTCACCAAGAGGGGAACCAGCAGCCCTGCTGGGGAAGGGATGTCCAGCTTGTCCGCTTTCAAGAGATGACATCCCCTCCTTAATAGGCCAATGCATAAGGGTAAATAACAAAGTTGTAATCCGCCACCCCTAAATATCAACCGATTGAGGTCAAACTTTGCATACGATAGTTTCTTGCATAGATGCACCATTACACCAAAGTAGGAAGAAAAATTCAAACTTTTGATTTTTATTGGCACCCTAGACTATGTAGTAGTGTTTGTGTGTGTGTGCAGTAGTGTTTGTGTGTGTGTGTGTGTAGTAGTGTTTGTGTGTGTGTAGTAGTGTTTGTGTGTGTGTGTAGTAGTGTTTGTGTGTGTGTGTAGTAGTGTTTGTGTGTGTGTGTGTAGTAGTGTTTGTGTGTGTGTGTGTAGTAGTGTTTGTGTGTGTGTAGTAGTGTTTGTGTGTGTGTGTAGAAGTGTTTGTGTGTGTAGTAGTGTTGAACCTCAGCAGGCTCCGCTAACACCTGTTCATCCACCTCGTACTCTGGCTCAAACATATAGGGTTGGGCTCCCATCACAATCTGATGTTCCCTTTCCTCATATACGCGAGCAGCGTCATTTAGTTCGGTCTCAGATTGAGCATCGTACTCTAGATCTATCACAGCGACAGATTCACTGTCTGTCACCGAAGTACAATCGCTCATCATAACATTTGCCGACAGGTCTCACAGAGGCAGACGAGTGTTGTTTACATTGGAGCGTTCCTCTCGTGACGTCATCAATAACATGCGTAGCCCTGTTGGAGGGAAGAAAAAAAAATTCGCGCGCGTTTTACAAAAGTCGTGTTTTTACGGAAATAAGGCCTGGAAATCAATTATTTTTGGTGGATTAGGTGTTTTGAATTCAACATAATTAGGCAAAAAAAAATTGGGTCTGGACGATTAATTTAAGAAATGCCAGTATATGAATAGACTCCCAGAATGACCATTTTGGCAGAGGTTTCATGGATGTACTCAAAGTGTGAATTAAATCTGTTTTGGGGGCTACTTTGAAGGGCGCCCTCTAGTGGCAGTCCACAATTGCAGAGCTTAAGAAAGGCCTTTTGGGGGATTCCAAGGACAGTCCTACCCATTCCAGGTGTCAAACCTTTCGTACTCACGATGTGAATTAAATGTTTCTGGGCTCCTGGATTATCACCTTTCCTCTCCACATCAGCGGCACTTCCCCTCGATCAACCAATTTCCTTCCATTAGAGTCTCTTTTATGCTGCCCTGTATCCTAACGTACTAGATCTCATTTGGAATAAATTCTATGCTGTAGAGCAATCAAAAATAAATTGGAAAATATTTTTTCCCCTTAAGTTAGTACGGTAAACCCTCTGTAATTTGAACTAATTGTGGGGAGACCTGGGTCGAATTAGCCGAAAGTCTGAATTATCTGATGGTTACCTCTACTAGCCCTTTTACACAATAAGAACTCACTCAAACATGCCAAAACAGCACAGATGGTTTTACTTGTACTCACCAAAACCATCGTATTTATTAGATAATTAACGTATTTCTGGTCACGCTGCGCAGCCACGGCACACACCGCATGGGAGAGGTCGGACTCACACTAGTAAGGCCGGGATAATTCGAACTTCTGTTTGAATTATGGAAAGCTGTTGAAAATTTGAACTGGCCTGAAACAGGTTGAATTATCCGAAGTTTGAATTATACGGGTTCGAATTAGAGAGGGTTTACTGTATTGAAAATAGGGTAAAATAGTGAGCTGACCTGCCATCTGGTGGCCGTCTGGGAACCTCCCGTCAGCTCCAGGACGTCGGGTCAAGGGGTGTCAGGCTAGACTTATTTTCCATTATTCCCTACCAAACCAGCTACAATTAAGTGTTGTCAGGGTCAACATAGGTTTATGCAAAATGATAATATAAGGGTTTTACATTATTCATGGCGTTATAATGAGGATTGTTGGCAAAATAGAAGCATTTGACCACATGTGTCCTACAACATTCTACTAAATACTGTAGAGGAATGCATCAAGGCGTGTGTATGGGAAAATATTACCTGCATGCATGCAAAGAGAAGGTAATATTTACCCATACACCCGCCTTGGTGCATTCCTCTACACAGTTCTAGTAGAATGTTGTAGGACACATGTGGTCGAATGCAATTTTGCCAACAATCCTCATTAAAGCGCCATGAATAATGTAAAACCCTTATATTTTCATTTTGCATAAACTTATGTTGACCATGACAACACTTAATTGTAGCTGGTTTGGTAGGGAATAATGGAAAGTAAGTCTAGCCTGACACCCCTTGACCCGATGTCCTGGAGCTGACGGGAGGTTCCCAGACGGCCACCAGATGGCAGGTCAGCTCACTATTTTACCCTATTGAGATGATTCTTATAAAAAGGTGCATCTTATACACCAGAAAATGCGGTATTAATCATATTTCTGTCCCTTACTGCATAACAATTTCTACTTACCAATATATATATACAGGGAGGTCCCGTTACACGAGCATTCGATATACGAGAATCCGATGATACGAGATGTGTAAATTAGGGTCTATTTTCAATATACGAGATCAAAAATCCAATGCTACGACATTCAAACTGGGGTGAGTAAAATTACCAAGTTATTTATTAAAGTAAATTACAAGTTATTTACTAAAATTATAAAGTCATTTACTGGCTATATGATTTTACCTAAGGTTGTACGATAATTATAATCAATCTGAAAATATGATAATTCTGGTGGCTCGGTACAACAATGTGGCCTACAAAAATTCACATCCCTGGACGATATACAATGATTCAGATGCGCAGAGACGAGTTTGTAGGCAGTGGAAGAGGTCTGCGCACCCCTCTCTTGTCCCTTACCTACCCTACCCTCTCGAGTCTATTGTATCACGCGGCAACACCGAGGATCTTTCCTCTTCCCCAAGTGATCAAGGGGAGGAGGAAAAACTCTAAAGCTCCCTTCACACATTCCATAATCGAACCACGATAGCGCCACCAATTTGATTATTGACGCTATCGTGAAATTTAACCTCGAAAAATGCAGACCACGATAGCCTCACAACAATGTCACGCTGCCTGTACGTATGTGTCATGACGGTCGTAAGATGGTCACGATGGAGTCATGACAGCTGTAAGACTATGTCACGAATGGAAAATAAACGGTCATTTTGTCGTCACGATAGAGCTACGATAACCACGACAGTGCCATGACGGTGCCATGAACGTACCACGATAGCGTCAAGAGCTAGCCCCACACGTGGGTGGGGATTGCCATGGTGATGGAGAAGGAAGGGGAACTATAGAGATGAAAGTGGGAGAAACAGGGTTGGTTGTGATTAGGAATGGGGGGAAACGGGGAGGGGGGTTGTAATAAAGAAGGGGGTGTTGGTGTTGGTGGGGAAACGGGGGGGGGGGGAGAGAAGGCGTGGTGTTGGTGGGGGGGATGTTACCACGTGCTGATGGGAGTAGTGGGTAGGGAATCACGGGGGAGTGTCATCACGTGGTGGTGGGAGTAGGGGGAAGGTAGTCGAGGGGGGAATGTTATCACGTGGTGGAGGGAGTAGGGGGAAGGTAGTCGAGGGGGGAATGTTATCACGTGGTGGTGGGAGTAGGGGGAAGGTAGTCGAGGGGGGAATGTTATCACGTGGTGGTGGGAGTAGGGGAAGTGGAGTCGGGGGTGGGTGGAGGTGAATGAGAAAGGGGGGGGAAGGCGGAAGGGGGTGCAAAAATGGGGGGAAGGCAGAGATGAAGGAGCGCTTAACGATTTCTTATCGTCACGATAAACATACGACGATCATGATAGTGTCACGAAGCTGCTACATAGATAACGATAGCGTCACGATAGACTTACGATAGCGCTGCATTGGGTACGAAAATTGGGGAGCTTCCCAATTTTTTAATGCACGCACTAACTTTTCGTGGCTTTGGCCGAGCGCGTCACGAGCGTCACGATCGGTCACGATGGACCCATAACTAGGACCATGACGGCGCTGCGCACTGCATTGTTGGCGCTTTCGTGGTTCGATTATGGAATGTGTGAAGGGGGCTTAACCCAGTAATCCCTGCAAACACAGTCACCCCTGTTTTCTCTCGAGCCTCGGAGAGAGTAAACAGGGACTCTCAGCTGGCTACTTGCCAGCTTCCTGTCTCCCTACACAATATTACCATTTGTGAGTGTTATGCATGTTTTATGTTTAATTAATGTGCAGTTATGTTATTTTGTGTGCTATTTTCTCTTTCAGAATGCTTTTTCTACAGAATAGGTAGTACAGTGTGGGTAATATAGACGCTGGGTGTTTGTTGTGTTTGCTATAGTTTATTTTAGCTTGAAAAACATGTCTTTTTTTATTTTCATTTTTTTAATTGATGGGGTCCTGGAACCAAACCTATATTTTACCATTAGTTATGTGTTTCGTTATACGAAATTTCGCTTTACGAGTATGCCAGGTGGAACCTAACTGCTCATATCTTCGGGACCTCCCTGTATACATACACACAAACCTCGATTTCCCGGACCTCCATTTCCCAGATATCGGATTTGCCGGACAAAATCCGAGGTCCGGGGATATGTCAAGTCTTGGACAATTTTTTTTTTTTTTTTTTTTTACGTTGAAATGCCTGGTCCTGTTCGTAAATTGACAAAGTTGTCCGGCGGTCCGAGCGTCTCCTGTCACCCCTGGTCAGTTTCCGCGCCTCCCGCCAGGTGGCAGCATGCTCAGCGGTCGTATTGTTTACATTTGGGCACACGACACTCAATGTTCACCTGCACAGCCTCCGTTAGTCCCCTGACCCCCACTGCCCCTGGTGCAGGAACGTCTCTTGAGACTATTGAATACTTTCTGCTGCCTCCCGCCAGGTGGCAGCATGCTCAGCGGTCGTATTGTTTCCATTTGGGCACACGACACTCACGGTTCACCTGCACAGCCTCCGTTAGTCCCCTGACCCCACTGCCCCTGGTGCAGGAAAGTCTCTTGAGACTATTGAACACTTTCTGCTGCCTCCCGCCAGGTGGCAGCATGCTCAGCGGCGTAAAAGTCCGCTGAGCCGTTAGTCCTGACCCCTTGGCTGGTGCAGGAACAGTATAACATTTGCTAGAGAAGGGATAAAACGTCCGGGGGTGGGTTAATTTGGGGTTCCGGACGTTCTTGTTTTTTTTTTTTTTTTTTTTTTTTGCGATTCCCGGACTTTTGCTGTTCCCGGACCAGTGCTTTCCCCCTATTAGTCCGGGAAAACAAGGTTTGTGTGTATATATAACATAAGTACTGAAAATATTAGAAAATTCATTTTATAATGGAGAATGGATGGCAGCTCATATCAGTATTTGTTGGTCCGGTGACGTTGACAACTCGGGGAGCTAATGACGTGTGTATGGTGACTTACGGCCCAGGAATGTCAACTTTACAGTATTTTTAAACCATTTCTGGTGCATGATACCCCTAAATATATGTGCTTACAGCCAAGGTGTGCAGATTTTGAGATTCCAGCAATAACCAAATGTGTAACAACTGAGGATTGAGTGATCATTTCCTGTGGTGACAGAGTGAAGCATGTTACACACTTTGAAGTGACAGAAGGCAGATAAAGGCAAAAACGAGATGACGCCCTGAAGAGGAACTTAAAAACATGACATACTAGTGAACCACAGCTATTTTGGCCATGCATGCTGCCTACAAGTGAAAAGGCTGAATCTATAACCTAGGCTTTGGAAAGGGTTTGAGCTCTACAACTCACAAACCTTTTTATACTACCCTACTAAACACATTTTTCACTACTTGCCACACCAAAGTTGCACATACTAGCATAAACAGCTCTCTGGAACTCTTCCTCTAAACAAGATGACGGTCTGGTGCTCCATTTTCTTAAAACTCCTCCTCCCACATCATCTGGATCATATTGTGGCAGACCAGTAGTGATCCTTGGAAGCATCTTGCATACTTCCAGCTGAGTTTCTATGACTTTTGTGTTATTCACACTCACTGTCTGTTGGGGAGAAAATATCTAATGACATCAGGGGACCAGGGGGAAAGGGTTTCTGTTCTGTTTTGTTAATGCATAGGGCACCATAGCTGGTGTATATCAAGCATAAATTTTTAGTTCATCATGATCATGTGATCATGAATTACATGATATTGTTTTGTATTGGGGTGTCATGGTGATAAATGAGTGTAAGCTTCAGCATGAGTCTACTGTGCTAAAATCTACAATGAGTTGGGGGAGCCTGTTCCAGTCCTTATGGTGCCTGGCAAGTGTGAGTGCTTGTATGCATCAGTGTTGTATGGTAGGTTTGGTATTTTTTGGTTGTGTATGTTTTCGATGTACATTGAATGTTTGTGTTGTCTAAATAGTACATACATTGAGAATCAATGTCATTGTGGGTGTTTGTGATTTTGAACACAAGTGTAATTCTGTGTGCCTATCTACATAATGTGTAGAGGCTCCACGTTTTTCTATTTATTCTTTTTACATCATAAGGGTCTGGTTAAAGAGGGGGTTAAAAAACCCCCGTGCTGCCAGACCCTGATGAATGTTGTGGTCATATACATTAGGGCCATACATAGATACTAGAGTTCTAAACATTGTTTAACAATAAGAGCTCTTTTCCCCTCTTGGAAAAGTTGCAGCAGGCACCCTATGGTTGTAATGCTAGGTGTTCCAGTTTTGCACGAAGTCTATGACTTAGGACTAACTTACTTGACTAACGAAAAAACCCGGAAACCCATATGAACAGCGACAGTTTTTGCAAATCCCCCGCCATGGCAGCTGGGCTGTGCCTGCCATACGTCCCACCAAAAGTATGCTATCCATGCCACAGTCCTGGCCTTGCAACTTATGCAGTCCACTATTATCACCAAGAGATGTGGAAAAGTGATCGGTGAGATGAAAAACCTGCTCACAATTTGTAATTTAGGCCCCAGAGCCCACAGATAATTCCTGTGAGCCTAAGGCCACAGCCACAATGGAAATGAGAATGAGAGAGCACCGGGAGAGCAAGCGAGAGCGAAAGCGGCTCAGTGTTGGTTTCATGAAAAAGGGTCAACTGTGATAAAATCTACAATGTGTTGGAGGGGCCCTGTCTTTTTTGGCTGCGACCCTAAATTCCCACCAATAAGTCCTCATGACCCTCAGACAGATACTAATAAAATAAGCATATTGAATCCAATTCAAAATCCCAACATTGTAATTTTGTAAATTGCTAATTGACCTATTTTAACCTATTTCCAAAAAACCCCAATTACAAATTATATACAATATCATAATACAAATTTCTATATGATTAATAATGTAATGAATTTATATATAAAACAGTACAAGAAATTTGATTCAGGGACAGGAATAAAAAGATAATAATTTTCTGTTTTCTGTGAAGTTTTCTGTGTTTTTAGTGGATAATTTCCACAACTGGGGGGCGGCGAAAAATGAAGGGTTGCTTTCAGGTAATTTGACCCCCTTTAATGAGGTTTCTCCAAGTGGGTTTTACACTTTAAAGCAGCTTGCCTCCGAGGCGAGAATCCCCTAAGTTGGCCTGCCAAGACGCAGACTTAAAGTCTTCATTTCTCTCTTCAGCAAACTCTAGGGGAATCAAATTATTTACCGTCCGCACACATCGTTGTCCCCTACTAGTAACTCCACTGACCTCACAATCCCCTTTCCATCAGTATCCCAATTTTGCTATTTTTCCTAGAGGCCCATTGCGAACGAGGCAATCCCCCTAAGGTTAAACTATATCTCCTACTTTGATGGGATTTTGATTTTCTGGCAGTTGAGCCCCATAAAACTTTTCCCTTAGACTCAGTAAATAATCTGCACTCCAATGCTTATCCCATGATCTTAAAATTTTACTTAAGTATGATAACCTTCCCGGAGATGTTGAGCGGTCTTTTATTGTAGGATCTTGTATATCTTCCCTTGTATCTATCAAAGGAAAGGGTTTCCAGTCTTCCCCCCATAAATTAAATGCGAGGAGTAAGAGCTTCTATATTTACTGATGAATCATCTAAGTAGGTTAAGGGTCGGTTATTGATACGGGTCTCAATCTCCGTCACTATGGTTTTCAAGTCTTCTAGCCCTATCTTTGTCTTGTGGAGAGTTTTTCCTAAGACAAGACTTGACAATGCCAATCATTCTTCTGTAAAACCCCTTTTGCCAAGGAGCTCTAGGAGTAGTAAAGGTCCATGAGCTTTTCCCTTTAAAACTCAGAGATCTTTGTACTGATGGATGATTTAATATTTCTAACAATAGGGGGAGGCTCCTACGAATTTAGTAGCATTATCGCTAATAAATCGCCGAGGACACGACCGCCGAGCCACAACCGCCGGAACACTTGAATAATGTTTCGCACTTAAATCATCAGCTATTTCTAAATGAAAGCCCTGTTAGAGGTGCAAGTAAATAAGCAGACATTTTCTTCTTGGGGGGAGTATTATCTCCTGTAATTTTTATTGCCCCAGTATGTCGACCCAGCTACCTCAAATGGTTTTAAGGATTGTACTCGATCCATGGGAGTTGAGGGGGCCGGGATGGTGATCAGTCTTCCCTCATATCTCTTGCATTTGATACAAGATTTGAGGTAGTTTTTAACTGCTGTCTACCCTGCGGTATCCAGAATTCCCTCCTGATATGGGCTAATGTATAAAGCCATTCCACCATGTAAAGAGTTCCATGAGATTTCATCCACTATAAATTTTAGTAAGATGATGACGCGGGGGAAATTGGTATGGATTGCAAGTTTTATCAGGAAGATCAGCATTCCAAATTCTTCCTGGGACACCTAATGATGCCCTCTTTATCTAGGTACAGACCTAATGATTTGATAAGTTTGTTCCTACGGGGGCGGGCCGAGGCTAAGATCTGATATTCCTCAGGAAATTCCTGTTTTTGTATTGTTCTAACCCAAAACTTCAAAGGGTCAGAACTATCCCACTTTATGAATTTAAAGAGTAATTTAGTAGTCTTTAATAGTTTGCTTGATAAGGAAAACCTTTTTATATCCATAACAGGATCTGGGATCAATATAGGTTCCATGATTATATCTTCTGATATGTCTGACTTACTATAGACCTTTTGATTAGGCCATTCATTATTATTTTTCACCCAGGTAGGACCTTTAAACCATAATCCTGTATTTAATTTGAGGATAGTTGTTCCTCTGGACAAAATATCAGCTGGGTTTTCCTTGGTAGCAACATGATTATAGTGAAATGTGGAACCTAAGTCATTTATCTTACCAACACGATTCCTGACAAGGGATTTTAGTGTTATTTTTCACTAACCAGTGTAGGCAAATTTCACTATCGGTCCACAGATATACTTCACTAATTTGTAATAAATTGCTTAGATATTGGGGTTAATTTAGTGCCTAATTCTAATGCAGTCAGCTCCATTTGAGGCAATGTTCTAGGCTTAATTGGGGCAACCCGAGCCTTAGACATAATTAATTTACATTCCTTTCCTGCTTTAAGATAAGCTACTGCACCATATGCACTTTTTGAAGCATCACAAAATATGTGTAGTTGCTGGGGTTGTCGCCCATCAGCATTTATTCTCCTACTTATGTGAACTTCATTTATCTTATTGAACTCAGATCTTATAGTCTCCCATTCTGTTGTATATTTCCCATCTAGGGGGTAAACCCAATCGAGGTGTTCTCCCCAGGCCTTTTGTATTAGACATTACCCCTTATAGTTATTGGGTCACTATACCCAAGGGGTCAAATTACTTGGCTGACCTGATTTAAAGAGTGTTCTCTTTGTTAGGACCACATCAGAAAAATCTGGACACTTTAATCTCAGTTCATCAGTTTTACATTCCACCATAATCCTAACACTGATTGGATCTTGGTGGCGTATAATTAAGGAAATCCTTCCTGATTATCCCTTCTAGTCTTGGGAATTAGTATTCCAACTCTGTAAGGGGAGGCTGGCTTCCTGCACTCTTTATTAGCCAGATTATAAATTTGTATTAGTTCTTCCTCAGAATTTATTGTCCCCTGCAAATTATCCTATAAAAGGGTCTTCCCAATTCTGGGCTATCAGAACCTTAAAATGGTACTGTAATGTTTTATTTAATAGAAAGGGGCTTGAGCAAGAACCAAACAGAACTGACTTAAACCTATATGTGGCTAGGGGCTTCTTCCTGATATATATTTTCAGGCCATAGGAATTTTGTGAAATTTCTATCTTCTTCTTTTAAAACCTAATCTTAGGAAAGCCTTAGAGATGTCAGACCACATAGGCGAATTTATCTGTTCTGAAATTTTACTGGGAACATCTCCTAGATTAGACAAGAGATTCGGTCCGTCTGCAGACAGTTATTTAAACTAGCATCTTGTTAGTTTTAAAACTACAATTTGGGAAAACTATTCTGATGGGGGTGGTTGTGAATCTTTAGCCACGCATGGTGGGGTAAATAATGTCCTATATTATATTACTGCTCCTTCCGGGTTTTTCGTTTAAAATCATCCTTTAATTTGATTTTGAATATCTATAAGCACTCCAATTAGACTGATTTTTATTCAGTTTTCTTATTGAACTATTAAGGGCTCTTAACTATGTGAAAATTTGGGAAAGGTAACACAGGGGCATTTATTTGCCAAGGTAGACCTACTTCATATTTCCCTTTAAAACATAATTGACAGGGTGATCATAGTGATCTAGAGTATTTGATCCTCTTCAGGAACTGCTCGGGTATTATACCGATAGTTTCTTAGATCCCATAATTTGTGCACGGGGGATATCCCCTTCTTCCATTAACTCATTAATTTGAGTGGGAACTAATGAAGTCCCTATTCTAGCAACCAAGAGGGGTGTGCATGACTAGGAATGCATTCCTCTTGTTTTGGCGGGTTTGAGTAGTTTGTGGGATAGGTCCCATTATAACTTTACCACCGGCACTGGTGGAACATGGAAATGTTAGTTTTTTGATGACTTTACTTAGGAATCAAACCAAAATAATCAGTGCCTATTTTTAAAACTGGTATGGGCCATCAACATCTTCAAAGGTTTTTCTAACTAGTCTAACCCCTTTCTCTTTCAAGTTTCAGCTGTAGATTTAAGTCCTTTTACAGTTAATTTATACTGATGTCTTTAAAACTACAGCAGCTACCCTACATTGATAGCTACCCAATTGAACTAGGGGTCGCACAATGCCAAAACTTTGAGCTTCTTTATTGGCCAGAAAGCCCGAAATGGTTTAAGTTCACCTTGCAAATTTACAGGGAGTGCAATAAAGCAACTATCTCTCCACTAATAAATAATTTTTGTGCCCCACTGTCAAACATTGTTTTAACTATGGCGGATTTACGTTATGCCTTAAACTCTGCCGTAGGGACAGCGGATGAACTACTCATACTTTTTACTGCCAATTTAACAATCGTAGGGTCTGTTCCCCCATCACCATTAGGACATAATGCTTTACGTGATGAATGGATTTTTACACTTCTTACAAGTCCCCCCAGGGTTTAATAGGACAGGCTGTATTGCATGTTTAACCACTAAGGCAGGTTAGGCAGTTACCCGGGGTCCATTAACCTTTTGTACTAGTGGAATAATCTGGGTATATATTTTCAAGTGGAGGGTTGGTGTTCTTCCTCGCAGAAAACACATCTTTTTCTGAAATTTACTTGAAATAACCCTATATTTAGAAATGGCAAACCCGTTCTTTTTAGCAGGTCTTGGCGATGGTTTACCGGCTGGCTAGCTTGAAATTATTTACCGGTTTTCTTCCCATTGTAAATTTTTGTAGGAGCGGGATAACTACCACCAAAGAGGGCTCTCTAAACTCTAAAGGTGGCTGATATCGCTGATTAACTTTAGGTCTAGTTATCTCAATCTCCTGTGGGTGTTCCTGCTCAATACCCTTTTAAATGTTTGCACTCTTGTAATAATCCCTCTTCTATTTGCTTGACCGTGAAGTAATTATATTGTACCTTTGATTTAAGCGGTCTTTCCATCCTGGTTGGTAATTTTCTCCATATCATGATATAACCATCCAGTCTGATTCTGTCAAGGGTTTATGCGCTTCAATGGCCCTTAGTGTGCAACTTAAAGTTATTCTGAACTCTTCCAATTCTCTATGATTGTGAGAAGGGCTCAGTAGATCCAGAACTTACAGAAAAGATTCTTTGTTTTCTGATCTTTATCTTCATAATTATCTCTAAGAAACTTGAGTGCCCACATTATAATTGGGGATCTTTTTACCGGTTAATTCCTTCACCAGCAAATATGCAGGACCTCTCAACTGACCTAACAAATAGGTTAATTTTTTGCACCTCTGTTAGATCATCCTATATCAATTAATTTGAATTTATCCCAGAAAAAAATACCAATTCTCACCCTCAAAATGAGGCAATGACAATCTGGTAATTTAAGTTGGGGTAAAAGGCTTTTGGGTGGGGTTTTCTGTTCACACACTAAGTTTCATATGTGAGTACTGTTTCCATGTATTTGGTACATTCTTGATCATACTTGGACTCATAATTAATTAATTCTTTATCGGCCAGCTTTAAAATTAAAGTAAGCCTCTTTATAATTCTCCCATTTAGTTTTTAGCATTAGCAGACCAGACTTTAAACTATTATAGTCTACAGGGTTAGTCCCAGCTGCTTCAACACACGTATTATATAATCGTGTCAGCCAACCTAATTTAGCAGCTAATGATTTAGTCCCTTCCGCCATGATTTTAATTGATTAAATGATATGAAAAAAAGAAAAGAAAATAACAAGTTGGATAAATGTTTATGCGTTAGGGTTCCCTAATTTAATTTAATACTAAGGGTGGATGTGCCGTGTTGACTCGGCCTGACAAGGCGCGGAGCCAGGCCTATAAACATCCACCACTTCATTTAATTTAACTAATTTCATAAACATTGTTGGCGGATGGTAGCTTAAATGCGGTCTGTGTCGTGGCTGTCTGTGGCTCAGCGGGCAGGTACGGCGGGAGGTACGGCGACCTACGGCAGCCAATTCTAGGTTATTTACCATAGGGGCCGCGGGAAACTGGTGGCTATATATCATTACCCCCCAGAAAGAGGACTGTGAGGTCATTGAGGCCACTAAAGTACTTCATTGAGACATGAGGCCACTAAAGTACATGATTGAGACGTGCGTCAGTGTCAAAATAAATCAGCACGAACCGCCGAGTGCCCGAAAGAGCCTGCGTTCCACATCTTCCACGACCAGCTGTCGCGGACATAAACTGTGTCCGACCACACTAACTCTATACATTCCCAAAGATAATCCTTTTCTCAAAGGGGACTAAACTGTGGAATTATCGACCACCAATTGGGTGGTTGCAAAAACTTGTTAAAATAAAGTTATTATGTGAACTCCCCCTTCAAACCCCACTAAACTTTCACTCTCAGTACCCCATTTGTTTTAAATAATATTTTCTCCATCGGTGGGTTTAAAATTTCGTTCTTGTTTAATCCTTTGGGAATTAATTTTGGATTTCGATGTTCCCCAAATTTTCTTACACAACTATAAACTATTTTTTCAAAGGTGGAATGGTTGAAAACCCAACCTAAAATGCCAAATTTCCACATTCCAAAAATTATCAAAGGTGGTTTTAAATTTCCGGCCTTTTTAACCGATTTCCTTGGTTAAAAATTTTTTAGCATAAATTAGAAAAGGCTGATACAACTTAGTGATAATAAACCGGTCATAACTTCATTCCTATTTCCTTTTAAAAAATTTCCTACCCACTGAAAACCTTCCTTGGCTCGTGAAAAAGAAAAATATTTTTCCAAAATTATTATGGTCATCACAATTCAACTAAAGTTAATACTTTAAAAAAATGGGTATAAAAATGAATACAAAAAATTATTTTTAATTTTTTTCTACCAAAACTAATTATAACATAGTGGAATTGTTGCAAAATAATGAATTCCTTTCGGTAGGTGCCAATCCAAACCAAAATTTGAAATTAAAAAACCTTAAAAAATCAAAAATAAGACCTGTTTTTTGTGGATAGTTTCCCGGCAAAAGAATTTTTAAGGGGCCCTCCACCGCACCCAGTCTTTCCTTTTGGGGTTTTAAAAATGGGGCTGTGTGTAAATTGAAAAAGTGACTGCAATAGCCCTTCGTTAAGGAGACAAAATTTTCTAAACGAGATGAATCTATAAATTATCCCTTACCTTATTATCCAAAAACGCCAATGGTAAAATTAAAAAGGAAAATTTGTCCTTTTTAGGGGTTAAAACTGGCATCTTGGAAACCAAAATGATTTTAAAAAATAAAAGAAAAAAAACCAATTTTCTAAAAGGAAGTATAAAATCTATATTTGATACTGGAAATTTTCTTTTTTTTATTTTTTTGTTCATTTCTTTGGGGAATTTAAACAATTTGCTTGATGTGAATAATTTCAACTTTTAGGAGTTGTGATTACTGAAAAAGGGGTTATTTAAATCAACACTTTCAACCAATTCGTTAATTAATCATGTATTCACCATTTTGGTTCCTTTAAAAGGGCTGGAATTCATGGTAAGAAGGGGGCCCGGTTTGAATCGCCCAAGGAGGTCCACAGCCCGCGCTTCCTTTTTTATATGATGTTTGGGGGGAACTTGGGAAAGGTAACGTACCCTGTAAAACACCGGGTCGGAAAAGGGTTCTCCCCCCCAGGTTTTTAGGGAATCCAAAGGAGTGAGGACCAATGAGGGGAAGTAGCTCTAAACTAACCCCCCAACTTTGTTAAACTTATTATATTTTACCCAAAAACAGAAACTGAAATAGTAATGAGAACCAAAATTTTTTACCTTATTTGTACGCTATGAACTCATTATTTGGAAAGGGACGCACACCTATTTTGGGAAGGAAAAATTTATAAACAAAAAAGCCCAATTTATACCCAAAAGGAAGTATAAAACTACGATTTTCGGTAGGCGGTGGTCCAATTTTTGCTTTTGCGGGCCTCCAGTTCTTTATATTTTTCTTTTCTTTTTTTTTGTTACGAGCGAGTTTCAGATACGCCGCCGCTAGTTGGCGCAGTGAACGCCACAACATCCGCCCAGCATCCCACGTCTCACTCGTTCACTTCACGTGGTTACCTCGCCGTGGAAGCATCTCTGTTGTGTTGTGCTCACACAGGCGAATGCAAATGGCGGAGGGTGAGTGCAGTACGTTTAGTGGCAGTTCCACCCACAGCTGTTTCCAACAGCTGACACACAGAGTATAAACACTGGCGAATGCAAATGGCGGAGGGTGAGTGCAGTCCAGTCATATAGGTACAGTAAAAAAATTGGGGTGGTTTTTTGGGGGCTGGAACGGATTAATGGTATTTCAATTAATTTCAATGGGGCAAATTGATTTGATATACGAGCATATTGAGTTACGAGCTCGACCAAAGAACGAATTAAACTCGTAAGCCAAGGTACTACTGTAATTGGTTGGAAAAGGAAACAGGGCTTTTTGTGCCTCTCAAGACACAACTGTGCTAAAAACTGTGGTAATGAGACATGAGGACATTTCTGCCGTAGCACTAGACTTCCTTGAAGGTCGGCAAGTTCTTCAAATTCATGAATATGGCACTCATTTTCACTGGCGCTTACATAAAAATAATTTCTTACCCAGCTATGGTTCTGGAAATCATCAAAAGATGATTTCCAAAACCATAGCTGGGTAAGAAATTATTTTTATGTAAGCGCCAGTGAAAATGAGTGCCATATTCATGGATTTGAAGAACTTGCCGACCTTCAAGGAAGTCTAGTGCTACGGCAGAAATGTCCTCATGAGGAAACGCTACTAGTTTGAGAATTCAACTCGTTCAGATGCTGGAATATATCGTGTAAGCCAGCTTCGCCAACCAGCTATCAAACTTAATTTCTAAAGTGGTGAGCATATGGGTGATTCTTCTTTCTCAAAAAGTTAAATTTCTATTTTCATCTTTATTACACTTATAATGATTTTATCAAGAGACAGCCATCGAACCTGTGAGTGATAGAGCAAGTGCAGGTATGGATAACCTATTTCTTCTCACGTAACTCGAAACAGTCGAGAATTAAGTACTTTTGACTTGATGAAGCTCACAACTTGTATAGCATCCTGTAGAACATAGTGAGGCTCTGGCTGAATCTCTTGCATCGCCAAATTCTCTCGATGAAGGAAGCAGTGAATACAGTAAACCTTCACTATAATACACCAATTTGGGGAAGGGGGTGACGTTATATCTGAGGGATCCAAACTTTGTTCGTTATATGAGGCGAAAGTTTGCTATTTCCAATCATTTCCATGTAAAATGAACTTTGTTTGATTAGATGATTCATCACTAGATGAAAGTTTGTATACTTACATACATGCAGCCATCACAAATACTACACTCATACAAGGAAATTAAAACAATACGTGGTGAGGCACGGGAGGCAGGCAACATAGTGAGGCACGGGAGGATGTGACAGGAGGTGTTTACACTCAGGCCGACATAGGTAGACTGATCGGCGTGCAGCCGCGCACCATCCAGTCGGCTTTGTTTTCACTGCCACCGACCGACCTGCGTGTACATATTCGGCCAGCCCACCACTGTACCAAACCCCGCATTTACCGATTATATTCGGTAAATCTTCAATTATTTCACTGGCAAAAAAAGTTTGTTAAAGCCGAAATTTGTTATATCGAGGTCCGTACGAGCAAAGGCTTACTGTAGTAACAACATCAGGGTTAACTGTTTTTACCCGCTTGCAATTTCCTACACGATTTCAAGTAGCGTGTCATTTGTCACTGAGTCACTCACTCTACTCCCTCAAGACTGTCACTGCCTTTGTCAATTGCCTCTCACTCACAATCACTCACTTCCTTCTACCTCTCAACAGTCACCCAGTTTGCCACAAGTTATTTCTGAGTTGCTGCTCCTGTAGCAACGAAAGCAGAGCAACGGTGTCATCTCTTCAAAAATAACTTCCCCGCCCCCTACCAAGATGAAGAGAGAATAATCCTCTCGAATTCCCAGTTCGAGAGTTTGGTATCAAGAACTTGCAAGAGATATGGGGATACACAATTAAAAACAATACATAATGGACTTGACTGCTTGATCACCGTCAAATGCCCAACCTGTCGAGAGCTAACTAATATCAGGTGACAACGCGTCAGGTGGTCACAGGTGGTCACGGCAAATTTTCAAATAATTGACCAGGTGCCAATTACCCTAAATATGATAATAAACACGTATTCACCTATAATTCTTATTATTCTACCATTTTGTTTAAATTTGTACTGCTAAAAGCAAAAAAATTGGAAGTTACTCATTGGTTCACAGAAAACGGCTCATATCTCGAAATGCAAGTTATGTACATTTTGATTAATATTTCTCTAGCATTTTTCAAGATAATGCATATATGAAGACATTTTCTGAAAGAAGAAAGTAAGGCATTCTTTTCGATAGTGAGATATTTTCAAAGAGATAAATATAACCATGCATATTTTTTTTCCGTTGAAAAACTTTCCAATTTTTCCCAAACTAAAAAAAAATTCCCCAAAACGAAATAGACAAAATATTTTGACTGAAAGAAAAAAACCTATGGGTCCCCTTACTCCACAGACAGGATATTAAAACAACCGGTTGAAAAACTAATGCCTGATTTCGCCAAACGATGATGCCATTTTACGAAACTTTTACAGGCTTATTATTTTTTTTCACGAAAACTTTCAGACACATACTAATAAATCATTCATAGTTTTGTTTTCAGCAGTACACTAAAACCCTTATAACTCAGCACGATAGGGCTCTGGCCTTGCTGAGTTATTCAATATGCCGAGTTATACAAATGCCCTCCTGAAATGGGTGGAAAAAAAAAAAAATGTAAATAGATAAAAAATATAACTCTGCAATATGCAGATACATTATTTTTTGCCGACTTTCTGTATACATGTTCACACAAGAGGTTGTGAGGGCATGATATGCCGAGTGAAAACCAAGAGATGCAGTTAAGGGGAGGCGGTAGCAGAGTGGTTAGCGTCACCAGGTGGCGTTCTCGAAGACCCGAGTTCGATCCCGAGTGAGACCCATAACTCCACTTAAAATATTTCTGCACCATCGAGTGGCCTAAGAACACCCACATGCCCTGCCCATTAACTATATCTTCGATTGCGAGTCCATCGGAGGACACAGGGGGGCGGCATGAGCCTCAAATCACAGGCGTCGCTATAACAATCCTGCCTGCGCCACCACGGGTGAGGGCCAACCATCACAGCCCACAAGTGAGCCTCCAGGGCCTACCATCTGAGCCCTGGAGGTAACTGCCTACAGGCACCATAGGCAAAGATATATATATATATATATATATATATATATATATAAGATATATATATATATATATATATATATATATATATATATATATATATATATATATATATATATATATATATATATATATATATATATATATATATAAAGTTATAACTCGGCAACATGCCGAGATACATAATTTTTTGCCGACTGTCTTTGCCTTGCCGAGTTATATCAAATTCTGAGTTATACAATGCCGAGTTATAAGGGTTTTAGTGTATATATATACAGTGGTACCTTGGCTTAAGTTTAATTCGTTCATTGATCGAGCTCGTAACTCAATATGCTCGTATATCAAATCAGTTTTCCCCATTGAAATTAATTGAAAAACCATTAATCTGTTCCAGCCCCCAAAAAACCACCCCAATTTTTTTACTGTACCTATATGGCTGGACTGCACTCACCCTCCGCCATTTGCATTTGCCAGTGTTTACACTCTGTGTATCAGCTGTTGGAAACAGCTGTGGGTGGAACTGCTGCTAAACGTATTGCACTCACCCTCCGCCATTTGCATTCGCCAGTGTTTATACTCAGCGAAGAGTATACTGTCGGACCCCGCCGAACACGACAGTTACGGTCCTGACCCCGTCGTGCACGGCAAAATTCGTGTTCGGCGAATAACAGGTTCAATAGGAAAATAGGGGTTACGTTCCCAGACCATCACTTTTTTGGGGGTCAAAAAAAAATTTCACTTTTTTTTTATAAGTAAAAAAATAGGTTACGTTCCCAGACCCTCATTTTTGGAGGGTAAAAATGTTTACTACTATTTTTGGGTGAATAAGATGAAGGAAACAACTGTTATTACAATTAATATTTTTTATTAATAATAAAAAATACCTTAAAACTAGAAAATGGTTTTCATTAACTATAAAAAAAATAGAGGTAACAGGCTGCTTGGCTGGTGTAGCAGGAGGCATGGCTGGTGTGCTGGGTGGAGATCACTCACTGTCTGTATCATCTGGATCATCAAAGCCACATAATGGGATGGGAGAGACAGATGACATTGATGAGGTAGTATTATCTGGTGTAGCAGGAGTAATAGGCTGCCTGGCTGGTGTAGTAACAGGAGGTGTAGCAGGTGTAGAATGCTTCTTGGCTGGTGTGCTGGCTGGAGATGGTTTGAAGAAAGCTGTGATGGGCTTTTGGCAAGCAGAGGCCTCCATGCTCCTTAAAGTTTCCTTGTAGGGTATAAGGCCTTCATCCACAACTCTCTTGAACTTGATGCTCCTCTCCTGTATGGGGTCTTGGTCAGTGAAGAGCTCTGTCAAGTTATCTGCTTCCCTCAGCAAGTTTCTCAATTTTATGATGGTAAGCACAGGCCTTGTCTCTGTGTCACAGACGGCTCGGACGTCGTCGTCGTCGTCGGCTCACAGAAGCCACCTTGCTAGAGACATCAGCACTCTCTCGCACGCTTTGTCTTATTTTTTCACGGGTCTTCCAGATGGTACGAACAGTGGCCTCATGCAGGCCAAACTTCTTGCCCGTAGCAGACCAGCCTAGGCCACTATCAATCACAGCAAGCACATCCATCTTCTCCGCTAGGGACAACACTTTCCTCTTCTTCTCGCTTGACCCTGGAGTAGGTGGAGCCGAACGCTTGGAAGACATGGCCAGCAGGAGCAGCACGACGTGAGGCAACAGCGGCACGAGCAAGAGAGAGAAAGACTACGTGTAGCAGCTCTGGCGGCCCAGGCTGAGCGTGCCCAGGCTGTCCCCGGCAAAATGGCCGCCGACAGCATCGACAACATCCGCCGGGAAATTCAAATTCGTGTTATCGCGAGTAAAACTCGTGTTCGGCAAGTCATGGGATATTTTACCTATTCGTGTAAGTGCGAGTTTCGTGCAGGGCGAACTCGTGTTCGGCGGGGTCCGACAGTATACATACTTTATATCAGCTGTTGGAAACAACTGTGGGTGGAACTGCCGCTAAACGTACCGGACTCACCCTCTGCCATTTGTGTGAGCACAACATAACAGAGATGCTTCCACGGCGAGGTAACCACATAAAGTGAACAAGTGAGACGCGGGATGCTGGGCGGATGTTGTGGCGTTCGCTGCGCCAACTGTGATGTAAAAAAAAAATTAAAAAAAATTAATTAGTGGCGGCGTATCTGAAGCTCCCTCATAACTCGGATTTTGGCTCGCAAGTCAAAGCAAAAAATTGACCGAGCGACTGCTCGTAACTCGGAAAACTCGTAAGTTGGGGCACTCGTAGGTCAAGGTACCAGTGTATATATATATATATTATATATATATATATATATATATTATATATATATATATAATATATATATATATATATATATATTATACACACAGTCAAACCTCGATATAACGGACCTCGATGTAACGGACTTCGGATGTAACGGACTCCATTTGCGTGACTTTTTTTTTCTTTTCTTTTTCCCCCCCCATATCAGACCGCTTACCGCTCGAATTGTCAACTCAACATAATTGTATTATTTTCTCATTTTACTTTGGAATGCTTGGGTTTTAAGGAGTTTTGATGTATCACATATTAAGATATATAAGGAAGGAGCCTGTGTTGCTAGTGATTTAGTGATAGAAGGTGTGTATTGTTTAAAATAGTGACTATTAGTGTTATGGCGTGGCCGCTGCTACGTCTCCCTGTCACCTCAACACCCTAAATCACTCTTATCTAAGGTGACATGCAGTGCTACACTGACCTAAATAGTGACACGTGTATAGAACTGCACTTCACAACCATATAATATATAAAATAATGTGCATTCGTCATGATAAGCAATAACTTTGGAAGCCACGGCTGAATCTGGCTCGTAGTTTGTTTACCTTTCACCAGACCTTGAGCTTGACTAGCCAGATGGTGAGAGAAAGCATCAACATTTTAGGGATAACCCATCACTTTACGGGAGAATTTTTCTTCCTTTTTATCTATTTTGGGGTGATTATAATGTCTCATGATGCTGCTGCTGCTGCCACGAGCATGAGCGCCTTGAAAGTATTTTCATATCTTTACTCATATGTATGCATAATAGCAATTCAAATGTGATTATATGTCTACATTCAACTAGAATAATGAAATTTCATAGCATACCAAGCAGTAATGAGGGAGCCTGGATACTTACTACATACCAGTCCCGAACAGTCGTGGGCGAGTGTGCCAAATCCCTGATGTAGCGCTAGTCACTGTTTACCTCCCAACATAGCTACATGGTCTTGTTGTGTTTGAGATTATTTCTCATTTATTTCACGTGTAGGAGCGGACCAAATTCAGCATGTAGTGCCAGTCACTGTTTACCTCCCAACATAGCTACACAGTCTGGTTGGGTGTGATTATTTCTCATTTATTTCAATTTTTTTTTTTTTCATATATTTTTCCACCCTTGGAAAAATACCCTCGCTATAACGGACAGTCGGCTTTAACGGACCATTCCTCTCCCCCTTTAGTCCGTTATATCGAGGTTTGACTGTGTATATATATATATATAAAATATATATATATATATATATTATATATATATATATATATATATATATATATATTATATATATATATATATATTAATATATATATATATATATATACATACAGTACCCTCCCGAGTATCACGCTATGCGAGTTTCGCGATCCTCGAGTTTCGCGCCGAGTCCTAAATTCTTACCATCCCGAGTTTAGCGCATTATACCCCCGAGTTTCGCGCTGTTTTGTACACGTTTTTTCCCCCCGTCGAATTTTGTTTCACGATTCGAATTTCTCTCTTTTTTCACGTTTTTTTCCATCGTGAACATTATTGGTGCCAACACTGACCCTTGTGGTATCCCACTAAATACGTTTCTCCATTCAGATTTTTCATCCTTCACTACTGTTCTCATTTCTCTTCCTCTCAGATAACTTTCCATCCAGGTTTTGATCACCCCTGTGATTCCTCCTATATTTTCCAATTTCCAAAGTAGTCTCTCATGTGGAACTTTATCAGATGCCTTTTTAAGATCTAGATATACACAGTCTGCCCATCCATCTCTTTCTTGTGTTATATCAATTACTCTTGAGTAAAAGCTTATTAAGTTGGTCACACGTGATCTCTTTTTCCTAAAACCGTACTGCCAGTCTGTTATTATACCTTCATTTTCTAAGTATTCCGTCCATTGCTTCTTTATTATTTTCTCACATATCTTACTTACTGTGCTAGTTATGACACTGGTCTATAATTTAGTGGTTCATGTGGAACTTTTCATTTTTAAGATTGATATAATCAGCTCTTGCCACTCCTTCACTTTTCTGTGTTGTTAATACTCTATAAAAAGCTATTAAGTGGTCAACCCTATCTCTTTTCCTTTTTAAACCGTACTGCACTGTCTGTGTTATATTCTTTTTCTAATTTCTCCAATTGCTTCAAAATTTCACAAACTTCTCTCCTCGTCTATATTTATTTCATCCTTCTTTCCTTTTTATATTCTTTCTGTTCTGCAATTTTATTTTCCCTTGTTGGACATACTTACTGGAAAGTTTTTATTTTAAAAATGACATTTTCACTTATTATTTCTCCATCTTCAACATCAAATTCCTTCTTTCAGTTCTTTTCACTCTTTCCTTATGCTTGATTCTTGAAATTGAAAAATTCTTTGTGACAGATTGGGTTCTTCTTTACATTTCACTAATTTTATTCTTTCAAAACCCTCTTCTTTCTCTTGCCTTTTTCCTTGCATTTGAAAAATCTAAATTTGCCACACTTCACTTTTCCATAAATTTCATCCTTCTCTTAAATCAATACAACCCAGTTTTTTTGTGTCCGATTTTCTTAACTTTTTTCCATGCCTCATCCCTTATTCTCTTTGCCCTCTCACATCTACCATTAAACCATTCTTTCTTTCGCTTTTCTCTTGGTGTATATAGTGGAACATGTTTTTCAACTCCTCTCTCATATATGCTCAGAAAAATGTTGTATTTCACTTGCACATCGGTCACTCCTTTCATTTCTTCCCAGTCAATTTCTTCATAGTATTTTTTCAGCTCTTCCATGGTAGTTTTTCCAAGTCTCTTCTGCTCCTATCCAAAGTCTCTTCTGCTCCTATCCAAAGTCTCTTCTGCTCCTATCCAAAGTCTCTTCTGCTCCTATTGTACAATACTTCTTCTTCCTTTATGCTTTATTTCCTCTTTCGTCTCCATTTCTAAGATTATAGGGTCACTTTTGCAATGGGGCACCCATAACTGATCTCATTTGCTAGGTCTATACCTTTTGTTAACACTAGGTCAAGTCTTGCTGGTTCGTCATCTCCCCTATATCTTGTGTTTTCTGTCACCCATTGAGTCATCGTGTTTTCCATTGTCAGTTTCAACAATCTATCGCCCTAGGTATTTTCATTTCCTCCTTCAAATGTCTCCCATTTTACTTCCTTGCATTTAAAATCTGGAACCAGCAGTATCTTTTTACTATTCATGATTATTTTGTTTAAGTACTTCAAGGTGTCTGCTAATACTTTCTCATGTTCTTCCTTGTTCCAGGTATTTATTCTGGGTGGTACACAGGTTGCCACTATTGTCTGTGTTTCTATAGTTCTGACTTCTATTTGTACACTCACTATTTCAGCTCTTCCTTCTCCATACTCCACTTTTCTTACCTTCACCCCTAGTTTTCTCAGTATCATAACTCCACCACCTCTTCTACCACTTCTGTCCCTTCTCCACATGTTGTATTTGTTGCTTATCACAATATCATCCCCTAGTAATTTAGTTTCTGTTAAACACTCTATATCTGGATCTTTATCTAATAAATAATCTTTTAGTTCTAGCCTTCTTAATATAACCCCGTCTATATTTGTGTACATTCATTTCATTTCCATTTTCATTTTCATTTTCATTTTCAATATTAATTTCTTTTTTTACTTCATTTTTCCTCCCCCCATTTTCTTTTTTTTCTTTTTTCTGTATATACCACTTTCTCACCCTTTCGTTCAGAACCCTCCAAAAAAAAGTTGTTTTTTCTTCCTCCGTTCTTTCTTCATTTCTCTATTTTACTTCTTGGATTTCTTTCAACTTTTTCCTTTCTTCTTCATTCATTGTTTCTTTTTATATAGACTTCCCTGAACTCCGCAGTTGATCTCAGCTGAAAGCTTTCCCAAGAATTTCTTCTGATGCCGTCTGCGATTTTAGTCATAGTTTTATCGGTGTTTCTTTGCCTTCTGCGTAAGGTCCCAATCTTACGACTCCTTTCACTTCATCTACAAATCTTGCCTCTATTTCCTCATCATTAAGTTTCATCAAAACGTCCTTTACTGTTTATACGTCTTTTCTTTCTCTCTTTAATCTAAACAAGATATTCTTCTCCTTCAGTCATTGCTTTCCAAAACTTTTCTTTTACTACTTCTTTCTTAACATGTTCACTTTGCTCTTTCTTTTGTTGTTCTATGACTTCTTTAAAGTCTACTTTGGCTTTCTCGTTTTCTTCTTTTCAGTTATTCACTTCTCCCTTCATCACAGTTCCCACTTGCTCTTCGACCATTTTTTCTCCATTCTGAGAAATGTGGGTGTGTGACGAGTATGGTGTAAAGAAACAAACAGTGAGTGATATTCGCAAGTCTAAGGACAATTTCAGAGAATATGCTGTGACATTCAATGTTGATGCAAGTAAGGATAGGAAAGGAGTAATACATTCTCGCCAACACATGGGAGTTCCTCAGTGTGTAACCCTACATAGATAACTTGCCTTACAGGTCTATCGAAAACACTGCTGCTGCTGCGGCTGCGCTGCAAGGCGTGGATGAGCGCCTTGCTTGTATTTTCAACTCTTTACTTTATATATATATATATATATATATATATATATATATATATATATATATTATATATATATATATATATATATACAACCCTCGTTTTCCCGGACCTCCATTTCCCGGATATCGGATTTGCCGGACAAAATCCGAGGTCCGGGGATATGTCAGAGTCCCGGACAAATGCCTGGTCCAGTCCATAAATTGACAAAGTTGTCCGGCGGTCCGAGCATCTCCTGTCACCCCTGGTCAGTGTCCGCGCCTCCCGCCAGGTGGCAGCATGCTCAGCGGTCGTATTGTTTACATTTGGGCACACGACACTCACAGTTCACCTGCACCACCTCCGTCAGTCCCCTGACCCCCACTGCCCCTGGTGCAGGAACATCTCTGAGACTATTGAACACTTTTTGCTGCCTCCCGCCAGGTGGCAGCATGCTCAGCGGTCGTATTATTTACATTTGGGCACACAACACTCACGGTTCACCTGCACCGCCTGCGTTAGTCTCCTGACCCCCACTGCCCCTGGTGCAGGAACGTCTCTTGAGACTATTGAACACTTTCTGCTGCCTCCCGCCAGGTGGCAGCATGCTCAGCGGACGTAAAAGTCCACGGCCGGGTAGTTGATATTGGCGGTTGGCAGACAGTAAATACTAGAGTAGGATAAACGTCCGGGGGTGGGTAATGGCCGTGGACTGTTGCAATTCCCGGACTTTTGCGGTTCCCGGACCAGTGCTCCCCCCCTATTAGTCCGGGCAAACGAGGGTTGTATATATATATATATATATATATATATATATACAGTAAAACCGTTATAACTCGGAACGATAGGGGCTCTGGCCCTTGCCGAGTTATGCAATGTCCTCTTCTGATACAGTAAAAGCCTTATAACTCGGCACTGTATAACTCGGAATTTTGATATAACTCGGCATGGCAAAGAATTTTTTTTTTTTTTTTTTTTTTTACACCTATGCCTATAGCAGTGTAGGCAGTGAGCTCCATGGGTGGGATGGTAGCCCTGGAGGCTCACTCGAAGGCTGTGATGGTTGGCCCTCGCCCGTGGTGGCGCAGGCAGGATTCTTATAGTGACGCCTGTGATTAGAGGCTCATGCCGCCCCCTGTGTCCTCCCAGGCACTCACAGTCGAAGGTAGAGTTAATGGACAGGGCATAGTGTTGCAGTAATTAAGTGCTCAAGTGATGTAAAATTAGGTTGTACAGGTACAGTACACTCGATACAATATAGTACAGAGTTGCGATTATAAAGTGATTAAAGTGATACCAGTGTTAAAATGCGACTGAGTCCCCCTAACATCTTCTACATGTTACAACAAGGCTCCCCTCTCCTTGGATTACATGCCTGCTGCTACCCGTTCATTGGTAAGTGTAGTTTTTATGCAATTACAGTACTGTATTTTTTTTTTTTTTTTTTTTTTTTTTTTTTTTTTAAACCCATATCAGAGGAGGACATTGTATAACTCGGCACATAGAATAACTCGGCAAGGGCCAGAGCCCCTATCGTGCCGAGTTATAAGGCTTTTACTGTGTGTTTAAAAAAAAAAAAAAAATGTAAATACAGTACTGTAAAAGCATAAAACCTACACTCAGTGCAGCAGATATGTGAAAAGATTGTGGGTTTGATGATAAAAGCATATAATTTGGCTCACATTTAATAAATACCACTAGGAAGATTTTTGGATATAGGGACATTGCACATTACTCCTGGGGCCAAAATGGCGGCCATTGTACAAAATGGCCGTGATCGGGTACAGGTTCACAATCTCTTATCCGAAAACCTTGGGACCAGACACTTTTCGGATTTCGGAATTTTTCGGATTTCAGAATGGAAGATTTTTAGCGTAGATTTTAACGCTTTTTAATACTCAGAGGAAGTTCATCACAAGCTGAAAGAAAGAAATTGTCACCCAGTGGAGCGAGAGAGAGAGAGAGAGAGAGAGAGAGAGAGAGAGAGAGAGAGAGAGAGAGAGAGAGATGAGAGAGAGAGAGACGAGAGGAGAGAGTAGATGAGATAGAGAGAGAGAGAGAGAGCAGAGAGAGAGAGAGAGGAGAGAGAGAGGAGGAGTGAGAGAGAGAGAGAGAGAGAGAGAGAGAGAATCATAAAGTGTGACCAGTTTTTTTTTTTTTCTTTTTATATACTTTTGAGCCTATAGCGCCTGTGGGCTATTATTGCCTGACAGATAGTCTGGAGAAAATGTTCGGTTTTCGGAGCTTTTCGGTTTTCAGAATTTTGGATAAAAGATTGTGAACCTGTATTACATAACACATAATCTGTAGGAGTTGTGCACGTTTCTGAACTGGACATGCATGCAAGTGATGCAATATCACTAGAAATATAATCTGGGATGCCAATTCAAGGTCATACACCTTACATAATCGATTCATGGGGCCTATTACATCACAAATACGCCAAATTTGTTTTTATGCATTTTTTCCTTTTTTTGAGATCTGCATATGAGCATTTTAACATTAAACTCCACTGCCACTGTGGAAGTGCGTATGTCCTTATATATTATCTTACATTGTCAGTGGGTACATGTCTACATCATATTAAAATACATATAACAATCCGCCATGCGGACAAAGGCGATATAGGTGAGCATCCCGAGGATCAAACGTACATTAATGCCAACCACCCGTGTACACATGTACGTGATGTAGTTGGATCTTATAAGCTAACAAAATATTCTCCTTGGTAGTAATCATGGTAGTAGATGGGGCCTGCAATCCCCAGTTGACCTATACAAAGGGGTTACGGTTGTGCTCTGTAAGCCGTCCATGATACTGCAAGTTCTACTCCCGAGCACACTGTTCGCCGCAGTGGCATAGTGCCGTGCACTGGAGTACAGCCTTCAAACACTTGCATTGTCCTCTGCATCCCTTCTTGCAGCCGCATCTGAGAAGTTGCCGGCATACTTGCGTTGCCTCCGGGAGGGTTGTCCAGCAGACGTCCCAGCCAGTGTCCCTCTTCACCCACCCCCATTCGCTAGGAGCTCTGCTGCAGCAACCATCATCTGGCCCCAACAGTAGCCAGCTTGGTAGGCAGTTCTCCTGATGTGCTGTCTGAGGGCTTCTCGAGTTGGCGGGAGAGCATCTATTGCTCGACGCTTCTGGGTGAAGAGCTGCTTACGTGCATCGTTAACATGCTCGTGGCTGCTATAGTCTATTCACTTAAGCTGGATTCCTGGGCTGACAGCTGCTCGCTGCCTACCCGAGCTTGTAAGGACGTCGCTGATTGACTGATAGACTCGGGCTGGGTGGTGGTGGTGGAGGTACTTGCCTCGCCGCTCCCAAAACCCTTGCGTTGCTTCAGAAAAATATTCATATTTCTTTGCTTTACTCATCTCTTACACAAGATAGGCCTATTTTGTTTGTATCAGTGAATCAGGCAGTGATTGTTCAACAACAACACGCCATTCATAACTCAATAGGGTAAAAAATAAAGTCATGACTGAGTATCACAAGAGTAGGCGGATTTTTAGGTTTTCAGTGCATTGAAATGTTGTACTCCTACCCGATATTACCAAGCTACCAGATGATATTTATGAAAGCTGAGCCTACCATCGTGTTCAGGATACATTGCTGCATATCATGAGCATAAAATAGTGTATAAACATTTTTCTTGCTTATTTTGCTTCAACTCGCTGTAATTCCATCAGTTTTGGTCGCATTCAGTTTTAAAGCACTGTTTCATTTCAAAATCCCCATAATTTTCCGCTTCCTTTGGTATGTAGCACGTACCAATAAGGAAAAGAGTAGGTGGTCAAAATGGCTAAGAAAGTAAAACTGTTTCAAACTGGTGCCGTGACGGGTGGAGCCTCTGATAGCTCTCCGGAGAACTCATCTCTCCTGTATAGGGAGCAATGCTCACCCGTCACTGTGCCAGTTTGCAGTAGTAGTTTAACATTCTTAGCCATTTTGACCACCTACTCTTTTCCTTATTGGTACGTGCTACATACCACACGAAGCGGAAAAGTATGGGAATTTTGAAACAGTACTTGAAGATTAAATGCGACCAAAACTGATAGAGTTACAGCGAGTTGAAGCAAAATAAGCACGAAATTTTTTTTATACACTATTTTACTTTCCTTCAATTATCTTAATATTAGTGTATCTTACTGCAATTTGTTTATGCTCATGATATGCAACAATGTATTATGAACACGAGGTAGGCTCAGCTTTCATAAATATCATCTGCTAGCTTGGTAATATCGGGTAGGAGTACAACATTTCAATGCACTGAAAACCTAAAAATCCGCCTACTCTTGTGATACTCAGTCATGACTTAATTTTACCCTATTGAGTTACGAATGGCGTGTTGTTGTTGAACAATTACTGCCTGATTCACTGATACACACCAAATAGGCCTATCTTGTGTAAGAGATGAGTAAAGCAAAGAAATATGAATATTTTTCTGAGGCAACGCAAGGGTTTTGGGATCGGCGAGGCAAGTACCTCCACCACCACCACCACCCAGCCCGAGTCTATCAGCCAATCAGCGACGTCCTTACAAACTCGGGTAGGCAGCGAGCAGCTCCCAAGAATCCAGCCTAAGTGAATAGACTATAGTGCGATCATACAGGAGAACGACAAAACGCTCCAAGGTGTCCAGGCTGTCATCTACGATTGAGGGGTTTGGTGTAGCGCCCAAGGCACAGGTCGCAGCGACCTCATCACAGGCCTTCCACGTCTCCCATGCAGTCTTTTTGCCCCTGCCTCCAAAGATTGACATGGTATCACACCAAGTGAAGGCATGAAATGAAGATAGTCTTCGACATTTGTCAGGCCCCAATGCCTGGGCAATCTCGTGAGCTTCTAAGAACCTAAAGCTCTTCCCGGTACCGAAGGCAACCCACAGCTCATCTATGTTGAGGCGTTCGGCTGCTGCCACTGCAAGGACTACAACATCCGTGTCAACTGTGCGGATCGACACCTTGGTGTAGCCCTGCTTGACAGCATCTTCCACGTGGAGCAGCATCCTGGTATCTGCTTCTTCATGTGTACATGGAGCAAGACCCGTGATGTCTCTGGGTCTTGTTATATTGACACCCGACGAAATAATAGCCTAAAACTCCCACTTTGTAGGACATCACACGCACAACAAAGTGTCACTTTTCGAGGAGCAAAGGTATGGAACCAACTGCAGGAGGATGTCAAGAATACCGTGTCACTTAACTCATTTAGATACAAGGTGAAGACAGAAATATTCAAGAAATAGAACTCAAACGGAAATATATAATGAATGTACTTTTGTGTACTTCAATGTGTGTGGGTTATGTATTGATGTAGGTAGGTAGGTAGGTACGTGAGTAATATGTATGTGTATGTATGTGTATGTATATACACGTGTACATGTGTATGTATTGTATATGTGTGTACACTGGTACCCTGACTTACGAGTGTCCCAACTTACGAGTTTTCCGAGTTACGAGCAGGCGCTCGGTCGATTTTTTTTCTTTGAGTTGCGAGCCAAAACCAGAGTTACGAGCGAGCTTCAGATACGCCGCCGCTAGTTGGCGCAGTGAACGCCACAACATCCGCCCAGCATCCCGCGTCTCACTCGTTCACTTCACGTGGTTACCTCGCCGTGGAAGCATCTCTGTTGTGTTGTGCTCACACAGGCGAATGCAAATGGCGGAGGGTGAGTGCAGTACGTTTAGCGGCAGTTCCAACCACAGCTGTTTCCAACAGCTGATACACAGAGTGTAAACACTGGCGAATGCAAATGGTGGAGGGTGAGAGCAGTACGTTTAGCGGCAGTTCCACCCACAGCTGTTTCCAACAGCTGATACACAGAGTATAAACACTGGCGAATGCAAATGACGGAGGGTGAGTGCAGTCCAGTCATATAGGTACAGTAAAAAAACTGGGGTTGTTTTTTGGGGGCTGGAACGGATTAATGGTACACACAAATCTCGATTTCCCGGACCTCCATTTCCCTGATATCGGATTTGCCGGACAAAATCCGAGGTCCGGGGATATGTCAAGAGTCCCGGACTTTTTTTCTTTTTCTTTTACGTTGAAATGCCTGGTCCTGTTCGTAAATTGACAAAGTTGTCCGGCGGTCCGAGCGTCTCCTGTCACCCCTGCTCAGTGTCCGCGCCTCCCGCCAGGTGGCAGCATGCTCAGCGGTCGTATTGTTTACATTTGGGCACACGACACTCACGGTTTACCTGCATCGCCTTCGTCAGTCCCCTGACTCCCACTGCCCCTGGTGCAGGAACATCTCTGAGACTATTGAACACCATGCTCAGCGGCCATATTGTTTACATTTGGACACACGACACTCACGGTTCACCTGCACAGCCTCCGTTAGTCCCCTGACCCCCACTGCCCCTGGTGCAGGAACGTCTCTTGAGACTATTGAACACTTTCTGCTGCCTCCCGCCAGGTCACAGCATGCTCAGCGGTCGTATTGTTTACATTTGGGCACACGACACTCGCGGTTCACCTGCACCGCCTCCGTTAGTCCCCTGATCCCCACTGCCCCTGGTGCAGGAACGTCTCTTGAGACTATTGAATACTGTTCGCCCCTGGAATAGCTGGAGAGCAGGGGCGACCAGGCGAAGTTGTGGGGTGGTGTTAGACGGCTCACGTGCCAGCCGCCGCCGCCGGTCAGGAGGGAGGGGATGTAAACACCATGGCCGCTCGTTCCAGACTGACTTTATTTCACTCTCGCGCTCAACAATACAACTAGTGAAACAAGTGGTAATTACCCCAAAACTATCAAATAGAGCAAAGCAAAAATAAATGAATTAAATAAACCCCAAAAACCCAAAGGTACAAACCCATTCCCAACATTCTCCCAACCATAGGAGTATAATGAAATAATATACTCCTATAATAACAAGCTTGAAAACCCCACAATACCTAAATACAGGCACACTTCAGCACACACACACACATACCATGACTCAAACTCTACCCTTGTGTGTGTGTCACCTACACACACATACCTCAACTCAGACACAACAGATCGCCTCTGCTTGCCGCCAAATAATCACCTCTGTAACCCCCCAAATGATCACCTCTGTTTGTCACCAAAATGTCAGTACCAAAACAGGCACAAAAGATTACCAAACAGGCACAACAGACCGCATCACAACAGGCACAACAGGCAGCACCACTGGGCCACTCCTACAATACTAACTCCTCAAAACCAACTCCTTCTCAAACTCCTGTTTCAAAACTAACTCCTCTATTACATCTCCTCCTCCACTTCTACTACATACCCAGGGCCGGATTATGACCTCTTGGGGCCCCTAGGCTAATTAAATTGTGGCCCCCTCAGACGGAGCCACCCTCTAACTCGCCCGCACCCGAATGTTTTTTACATTGTATAGTAAAATAAGTGAGCTGAAAAACAATATATACGCTACATTCACAAATAAGTGTTTTACTGTGTTTAGCACGATGATAAACAAACATGGACTGGGGCCCCATGATTTACAGCTAGGGTCCCAAACAGGGGCCCTTTATCTCAAATAAAGGGCCTCAAACAGGGGCCCTTTATCTCAAATTATTTGTAATTTTATTTTAAGTTAAATGAATGAATTATTCAGCAATGCAAAATATAATTTTTCAAAAAAAATTATATATAGAAATCTTTTAGCAGGGACCCCAGGTTTGGGGCCCCCAAGCTTGAGGGGCCCTAGGCTGCAGCCTATACTAGCCTATAGGATAATCCGGCCCTGTACATACCACATACCAGGGCTCGCCAGGAGGGTCTGTCGCACTCCCCGCCCCTGTACCGCACACGCTGGGCTCGCCAGGAGGGTCTACTGCAGAAGCCCCACAGTACACCAAGGGGACCATTAATGACCTTGGAACAACTAGATGGTCAACAATACACACCAAGGGGGCCACTTAACCAAGGGGACCATTACAACCTTGGGACAACAAGATGGTCAACAATACACACCAAGGGGGCCACTTATGAACCTGGACTGCAGGAGCCCCACAGTAAACCAAGGAAAAAAAAAGAAACAAAAACTAACGGCTGGGGCTAAGGGCCCGACAGGAACAAAAGGACCCGGCTGGTACTAAGGGCCCCGGCTGGAACATAGGGCCCGACAGGAACTAAGGGCCGGCTGGAACTAAGGGCCCGGCAGAAACAAAGGGCCCGACAGGAACTAAGGGCCGGCTGGAACTAAGGGCCTGGCAGGAACAAAGGGCCCGACAGGAACTAAGGGCCGGCTGGAACTAAGGGCCCGATAGGAACTAAGGGCCCGACAGGAACTAAGGGCCGGCTGGAACTAAGGGCCCGGCAGGAACAAAGGACCCGACAGGAACTAAGGGCCCGACAGGAACAAAGGGCCCGACAGGAACTAAGGGCCCGACAGGAACTAAGGGCCCGACAGGAACTAAGGGCCCGACAGGAACTAAGGGCCGGCTGGAACTAAGGGCCCGGCAGGAACAAAGGGCCCGGCAGGAACAAAGGGCCCGACAGGAACTAAGGGCCCGACAGGAACTAAGGGCCGGCTGGAACTAAGGGCCCGGCAGGAACAAAGGGCCCGACAGGAACTAAGGGCCCAACAGGAACTAAGGGCCCGACAGGAACTAAGGGCCGGCTGGAACTAAGAGCCCGGCAGGAACTAAGGGCCCGGCAGGAACTAAGGGTCCGACAGGAACTAAGGGCCCGACAGGAACTAAGGGCCCGACAGGAACTAAGGGCCCGGCAAGAACAAAGGGCCCGACAGGAACTAAGGGCCCGACAGGAACTAAGGGCCCCGACAGGAACTAAGGGCCCCGACAGGAACTAAGGGCCCCGACAGGAACTAAGGGCCCGGCTGGAACTAAGGGCCCGGCAGGAACTAAGGGCCCGACAGGAACTAAGGGCCCGACAGGAACTAAGGGTCCGACAGGAACAAAGGGCCCGACAGGAACAAAGGGCCCGACAGGAACAAAGGGCCCGACAGGAACAAAGGGCCCGACAGGAACTAAGGGCCCGACAGGAACTAAGGGCCCGGCAGGAACAGCCTTTTCTGAGGCACACACAGTGACGGTCTCTTTCCAAGTCGAGTTAGCCGGCCCTGTCCCGGCAGCCATGTTAGGCTCACCCTCCTCGGCCAGCTGACCGTCTGGTCAGCTGTCAAAATTGACAACTTTTCGTCCACGGACATCTTCGCCAATTGTTACGTACGGGATCACTTGAACTCACAGTATCCCGGGTCTGGGCACCATGTTCGCCCCTGGAATAGCTGGAGAGCAGGGGCGACCAGGCGAAGTTGTGGGGTGGTGTTAGACGGCTCACGTACCAGCCGCCGCCGCCGCCGGTCAGGAGGGAGGGGATGTAAACACCATGGCCGCTCGTTCCAGACTGACTTTATTTCACTCTCGCGCTCAACAATACAACTAGTGAAACAAGTGGTAATTACCCCAAAACTATCAAATAGAGCAAAGCAAAAATAAATGAATTAAATAAACCCCAAAAACCCAAAGGTACAAACCCATTCCCAACAAATACTTTCTGCTGCATCCCGCCAGGTGGCAGCATGCTCAGTGGTCGTATTGTTTACATTTGGGCACACGACACTCACGGTTCACCTGCACAAACTCCGTTAGTCCCCTGACCCCCACTGCCTCTGGTGCAGGAACGTCTCTTGAGACTATTGAACACTTTCTGCTGCCTCCCGCCAGGTGGCAGCATGCTCAGCGGACGTAAAAGTCCGCGGCGGGGTAGTTGATATTGGCGGTTGCCAGACAGTAAATACTAGAGTAGGATAAACGTCCGGGGGTGGGTAATGGCCTCGGACTGTTGCAATTCCCGGACTTTTGCGGTTCCCGGACCAGTGCTCCCCTCTATTAGTCCGGGAAAACAAGGGTTGTGTATATATAATTATATATATATACATATATATATATATATATATATACAGTAAAACCGTTATAACTCGGAACGATAGGGGCTCTGGCCCTTGCTGAGTTATGCAATGTCCTCTTCTGATACGAGTTTAAAAAAAAAAAAAAAAAAAAAAATGTAAATACAGTACTGTAAAAGCATAAAACCTACACTCAGTGCAGCAGATATGTGAAAAGATTGTGGGTTTGATGATAAAAGCATATAATTTGGCTCACATTCAATACATACCACTAGGAAGTCTTGTTTGATGGTACATCAAATGTCAGAGGGACTTCGTCCATATTTCCTATCTGTGAAAGGTCAAAATTATTCTCATTTCTTGCATTAATCACAAATCAATGAAAGTCAAAATAGGTCATATCTTATTGCAGGATGTCCTATGAATTGATATTCTATTTTCTTGTGAATGAGTTCTGTATAAGAAGCAGAGGTGAATTTCCAGGAAGGCAGCCACCAACCCACGCCGCGTACTGTTCCTCCCCGCTGTGACACTTTGACACCAGTTTTTCCATGATAAATTTTGACTGTTATCACTGGATATTGAACAAACCTATAATTAAACTAACCTAACTAACCCTAACCTAACCTAACTAAAGAATGATTGGTAAAATTCTAGAGTCTTTTCCCGCCTTTATTAGTGGGGGTTTTTCTCCAGACCTTCACAAATTCCTAGATACCTCTAAAACGCAATTATAAAGTGGGGAGAGATACCCCCTTCCTCCCCCCAAAATTATCCCCCACTGGAACCCGCAAAAAAAATATTAATAACCTAACCTCACTAAAACCTAACCTTACCAATAGCCTCCTTGCCAGACCTAAGGGCGGGAAAGGACTTTAAAATTCTACCAGGTTAGTTTGGTTAGTAGTTATTTTTTGGGCGGGTCTCGCTAGAAGGTTATTGGTGAGGTAAAGTTAGGTGTAAAAATTTAGTTTGACTGTTGGAAGATTTTCAGACAAGATGGAATTTTTTTCGCTTAATATGTGATGCTTTCCTTAATGTCTCTCATTAATGGAGATAGTTTTTCCCTGTTCAAACCTCAAAGAAATGTGTTTTTTTGCATATGTTAATAGGAACACTTGACTATGTGAGAGGTTTGAAATCTCGTCGACGGGGACGAGAGGTCCGGTAGACGAGAGTACCATAAACTGAGAATATTTTTCTACCTATGACATTTAGCTTAGATATAATGATGTAGGTATGCCTTTATTGCTTTTCTGCCATGTGTTTAAACCTTGTGGAATATTTGCAGCAAAAAAATATAATGATGTAGGTATGCCTTTATTGCTTTTCTGCCATGTGTTTAAACCTTGTGGAATATTTGCAGTAAAAATATTAAGGAAATATTGTAAGGTAACGAAATGTACCTCTGACTCCGAGCAGCTTTGTCAACTTTGTTTACCAACTGTGCGAGTGTGGTTTGTTTACATATTTTTTGTCAGAATTACGATACCGATAGAACACAACACTTTTATCTCTGCTGATGTTTTTTGCAGTACCCCAGACAGTTTTTTTTCCGCATTATCCATTACTGTGGATAAAATCAGATTTACTTAATCTTCTTCAAGAAAGCGGCGGGAAGTTTCCACCTTCGTATTCCTTCCATAATGTTAATCAGTTTTTTTTCTTCTCACAAATCTCCTCATAGAGGAAATTGCTTATAATTTTTTTTATATATTTAAAAAAATTCTTGGTCAAGTGGTTGCAAGAGTGATGTAGAGTTTGCTTGAAAAAAAATACAGTAACGGTATTAGTATGCTGTAAAAATTACAGATTGAGCATCGTTACCTAGTAAACATCATGTAACTGGTCTCATGTAAATGAGACCAGACGACGACATAATCTGATCTGGTCCACGGACAGCAACTTATTGCAGTTTTTCAGTTGCATTTCCTTACCAACACACCATTAGTTGACAGTTTAACCATCTACTACCATCTTAACGGACTACTGCTCAACACAGACGACTTTATCCAAACACCACCGGCCGTTCTGCATTCTGTGCCCAACCTCTCATTCGGTAATGTGGCCGCATTAGACGCAGGGTGATTTTGGCATGCATACATATTTTTGGAAATGCCGAGTTATAAGGGTTTTACTGTATATATGTATGCATATATATATGTATGTATATATATATATATGTACTATATATATATATATAGTATGTAGTATACAGTAAACACTCGATAAACCGAACCTCGTTAAACCGAATTTCGGATAAGCCGAACGCTGTGTTGCCTTCGAACAAGCGTCTCATATACTGAAATAAAGTTCGGCATATGCGGTGATTGGTGAGCCGAACGAATATGTTGGCCGGCCCGTGTGTCTCAGTTTATCCTCAGCCTTCATTGTGTGTGGACTACTCACTCATGTGCTCTCTCATCCCAAGTGTTGTAGTGTACTGTACATACAGTTAACTTTGTTTGAACACGTATGACCGAACGAAGCCACTCAAAAACTAAACTCTGTTCAGTTTATGAGGTGGACAACCGATCATCCTATAAACCGAACTATCGGATATTACGATCAACCCTTCTCCCCAATTGGTTCGGTTTATCGAGGGTTTACTGTATATAATATTCTTACCTTTTTTAATAGCGGAAACTGTAACAGAAAAATACTACAAATAGATGCAGAAGACTTATTTCAAAGAACACAACATTAGGAGGACACAGCAAGAAGCTTGGCAACAGAAGAAGAGGTGAAAAGGATGTGCAAATGTAGTTTTCCAAGTAGAGCAATAGATCAGTAATCACATTACCAGAGAAAGTTGTGTGTATAAATAGTATACTACACAAATGGAAAAAAAGAAGATAATTTGGTATTGAAAAATAGAACATTATGACATTGATTCAAGCCTGTAAATATACAAATAGGCAAATAAATACACACACACAATAACTACTACAAATAAAGATAATGATAATGATAATGATGTTAATAACAACAATGATAATATTAACACCGTTTCACTGTATCAGATCAGTTTCACAGTTAAGCTACTGACTATTTTGTGCCTCCTTTAAGTTCCATGCTGCTCAGATCTAGTCCTACCCAGAAACATCCCCACACTTTGTGCTATTTCACTCACCTCCCTTTCATCGACATCGATATAGTTGGAAGCATCTCTACTATTTTGCCTCCTGAAAAATATAAAATAAATCAATTATATTTATGGCAAAAAACATGAATTGTGAATTACAACAATTTCCTTTGTAAAAGAAAAGTCAATTAATAAATGATAATTAGAACAAATGGAATACAGTTTGCTAAATATTATAGCAATATCTGAACTCTGTGAGAAAAAGTGAGGCCAAAGGAGAACCTAGCAGTTACTGCACACAACCAGGATAGACCCATTACTAAACCTCAAACCAATTAAGGCGTCAGGTCACCTGCAATCCCACGAGAAGTACTATCTAAATTTGCTTTTAAACTTACTACCCTTACATATCAAACCCACCACCACAGCAGTAAAATCATAAACCTTATAAAAACTCACCAAGAAAATTGAAGAAAAGCCATTTCCAACTGAGAAAATCTGAGAAATTCAATTTGTTTGCCACTTGTTCAAACTTCTCTCTACATAACACTTTACAGTACTTACATGTGCAAATCTTAAGTATGAGGCATGAAGTCACTCAAAATACTCAAGAGGTTGAACAGAGTACTGAGGGGGCTGGAGAGGCCGTAAGAGAAAAGCTACCCAGGCCACCCTACCAAAAGGATCTGCACACATCCCTCCCCTCCCAGTCACCATTGCTTTGACTTAACCAGAACTATGTTCCTGATATAGGCCTATATCTGTCAGTCGATAGTCAAAGATCATTGCTCCGACCTAATCCTTGACCCGTTCACCGTCTGTAAAATGATTTTTGGGAAAATACAAATATGCTGTCTGTCTTTTTTATAAGCTCATTAGTCATCATTTTGGGCGACTTCAATGTTACTACTGGCACTGTGAGAGATAGCTGCGAGTTATGTGTTGGTCCCCATGGCTCCGGTACCAGAAACATTAACAATTCTCTGCTTCTGAATTTTACGAGGTCAAGAAGGTTGAGAATTGCAGGTTCTTGGTATCAGAGACCAGAGCTGCACCGCTGGGCATGGTATAGTAATGCCGGAGGGGTAGCTAAGAAAATCGATCACATCCTTGTTAGTACTCGTTGGAGGATCCTCCGGAACTGCAGTGTTTACCGAAGTGCTGAGTTCTTTGTAACTGATCACAGACTTGTTGTTGCTACACTTAAGCTTCATGTCAAGTCCAGAAGAATCTCAAAAGGTAACCATACTGTGTTTCATCTTGAGAAGCTGAAGGACTTGACACTTGTGCGCATGAGTATGCAGTGGCGGTCTCAAATCGGTCTGATGTGTTTGGTGCCCTCGAGGACCCTGCAGAACTGTGGGATACCTTCAAATGTGAATCTCTCCAGGTTGCAAAGGATTGTATTAGGGAGCGCCCACGATCAAGGCGTGGTTTTGTCTCAACGCAGACGCTGGAGAATGTCGAGGAGAGTTGCGCAGCCAGGCTTGCTGGGAACCAGGACCAGCACAGGGCTCTGTCACGCAGGACTAGAAGCCCCCTGGGGAGAGACAAGGAGAAGTATGTCAGGAGTCTCGCTGAGGATGTCGAGGGCCATTTGAACGTTAATGACCTCCCACCAGCCTACCGAGCCCTGAAGAAGCTCTGTTCCAAGTCTTCATCTCGGGCAAGTGCTATTTGAGCAGCAGATGGGCGCATCGTGTCAGACATGGATGGGCAGATGGCTCGTTGGGCTGCTTACTTTGGGCAGTTGTTCACGGTGGACCATCCAATTGAGCAGCTTCACACCACTGGGTTACGGGCAGTGGATGCTGATCCTCCCATTGACGAAACCGCACCCTCCCTTGAGAAAGTCAGCGAGGCTGTAGCAAAGTTAAGCAGTGGAAAGGCAGGTGTCTGTAATATCAGTGCAGAGCTCCTCAAAGCTGAGGGTGAGGCCCATGATCCGCTGGTTGCATGCTGTCTAGACTGCCGTATGGCAATCGGGTACCATTCCTCCTGACTGGAAAAGAGGGCTGGTCGTCCCTATCTGGAATGGGAAAGGGGACCGTCAGGACTGCACTGCAACAATTACCATGATATTACACTGCTCAGCGTGCCAGGGAAGGTGCTTGCCCATCTATTGCTGACACGGATCCGCAGTCATCTGCTGAAGCATCAGAGACCTCAGCAGTCTGGATTCATGCCTGGTAAGTCAACAACGGACTGTATCCTAGTGCTTCGTGTCCTGGTGGAACGCCGACATGAGTTTCGACAGGGGATGCTTGCAGTTTATGTTGATTTCAAGAAGGCGTTTGACTCAGTGCATCGTGAGTCACTCTGGGATCTTCTGAGACTTCGCAGGATTCCTGCAAGGACTATTGGTTTGATGACTGGTCTGTACTATGGGACTAAGAGTGCTGTGAAGTGTTGGGGAGGTGTATCCAGCTTCTTTCCTGTTAATACAGGAGTGAGGCAAGGGTGCGTCCTTGCCCCATCACTTTCCAGCACTTGTATGGACTGGGTACTTATTGGGCAAAGTTGTAGATCAAAGTGATTGTAGAGCATCCCTCGGCAACACCAAGATCACTGATCTTGTTTTTGTCGATGAGGCAGGAATCTTTGCTGAGTAGCTGGAGGTTCTGGTGATGCCTCTCAAGGCGCTGCACGAGGAGGCAAAACCTTTGGGACTTGAGGTCTCCTGGCTCAAGACCAAGGTCGAGGTGTTTGGAGGCTTACTAGATGAAACAGTACAGTCTGTTCATGAGTGCGGCGAGGACATTGAGATCTTAGAAAGTTTTACATACCTTGGTAGCGCAGTCCATAAAGACGGCGGGTCACGTCAAGAAGTCTTACAGTGGATTGGCATAGCCCACGGTGTTATGGACTCGCTCAGCAGGAGTGTTTGGCGTTGTCAGTACCTGTGGAGGACAAAGATCCGAATCTTCAAGTTGCTTGTGATCCCTGTCTTACTCTATGGTTGTGAGACGTGGACACTAAATAGCGACTTGAAGAGGCGAATCGATGCCTTTGGTAATAAATGTCTTCGCAGAATCATGGAGTATCGCTGGGATGATTACGTGTCAAATCAGCGATTGCACCGTGAGACTGAATCGAGGCCTATTACCTGCATAGTCCGTCAGCACCAACTTCGGCTAAATGAGCATGTTGCACGCTACCCTGACACTGATCCTTCCCATGGGGTTGTATCTGTAAGAGACAATCCGGCGTGGAGGAGGCAAAGGGGGTGCCCACAAGGCTCGTGGCTAGGGCAAGTTGATGTATCCTGTCGAGAGTTGCTTGGTATGGGAAGGGAGCCTGCATGGGGACTTGCACATGGTGACCCCCGGGAGTGGCGTCGTAGGGTGGGCGAGGCGACGCGCCCCCCGGCGTATGCCCTCAATGATTGATTGATTGAGGGGTAGCTAATGAGATCGACCACATCCTCGCTAGTACACAGAGGATCCTCCAGAACTGCAGGGTTTACCAGGGTGCTCAGTTCTTTGCAACTGATCACAGATTTGTTGTTGCTACACTTAAGCTTCATGTCAAGTCCAGAGGAATCTCAAGAGGTAACCATACTGTGTTTCATCTTGAGAAGCTGAAGGACTTGACATGTGCTCATGCATCATGCAGTGGCAGTCTTAAATCGATTTAATGTGCTCGGTACCCTTGGGGACCCTGTAGAACTGTTGGATACCTTCAAACGTGAATCTCTCCAGGCGGCCAAGGAGTGTATTGGGGAGCGCCCGAGATCAAGGCGTGATTTTGTCGCGACAGAGATGCTGGAGAATATCGAGGGGAAATGCATTGTTAGGCATGCTGGAAACCAGAACCAGTACAGGGCTCTGTCACGCAGGACTAGAACCCTCCCGGTGAGAGACAAGGAGAGGTACGGTAGGAGTCTCGCTGAGGATGTTCAGGACCATTTGAATGCTAATGACCTCTGATATGCCTACCGAGGCCTGAAGAAGCTCCGTTCCAAGTCTCCATCTTGGGAGAGTGCTATCCGAGTAGCAGACGGGTGCTTCATGTCGGACATGGATGGGCAGATGGCTCGTTGGGCTGAGTACTTTAGGGAGCTGTTCACAGTGGACCATCCAGCTGAGCAGCTTCACACCACTGGTTTACGGGAAGTGGATGCCGATCCTCCCATTGACGAAACCGCACCCTCTCTTGACGAAGTCAGAAAGGCTGTAGCAAAGTTGAGGGGTAGAAAGGCAGCTGGCGTTTGTTATATCAGTGCAAAGCTCCTCAAAGCTGGGGACGAGGCCATGATCTGTGGGTTGCATGCTGTCCTGACTGCCGTGTGGCAATCAGGTACCATTCCTTATGACTGGCAAAGGGGACTGGCTGTCCTTATCTTGAAAGGGAAAGAGGACCATAATGTCTTATATATATATATATGTCATCATAACAATTACCGCGGTATTACACTGTTCAGCATGCCAGGCAAAGTGCTTGCCCATCTATTGCTGACATGGATCCGCAGTAATCAGCTGAAGCATCAGAGACCTCAGCAGTCTATGTTCACGCCTGGTAAGTCAACAACGGACCGTATCCTAGCGCTTTGTGTCCTGGTGGAACGCCAAAGTGAGTTTCGACACAGGATGCTTGCAGCCAATGTTAATCTCAAGAAAGCATTTGACTCAGTGCATCGTAAGTCACTCTGGGATTTTCTGCGACTTTACGGGATTCCAGCTAGGATTATTAGTTTGATGACTGGCGTGTACTCTGGGACTAAATGTGCTGTGAAGTGTGAGGGAGGTGTATCCAGCTTCTTTTCTGCGAATACAGGAGTGATTAGGCAATGGTGCGTCCTTGCCCCATAACTTTTCAACACTTGTATGGACTGGGTATTGGGTAAAGTTGTAGATGAAAGTGATTCTGGAGCATCCCTCGGCAATAACTAGATCACTGATCTTGTTTTTGCCAATGATGCAGTAATCTTTACTAAGTCGCTGGAGGTCATGGTGATGGCTCTCGAGGCACTGCACAAGGAGTCACAGCCTTTGGGACTTGAGGTCTCCTGGCTCAAGACCAAGATCCACATGTTTGGAGGCTTACTAGATGAAACAGTACAGTCTGTTCATGCGTGTGGCGAGGACATTGAGATCTTGGAAAGTTTTACAAACCTAGGTAGTACAGTCCATAATGATGGCAGGTCACGTCAAGAAGTCTTACGGCGGATTGGCATAGCACACAGGGTTATGGACTCGCTCAGCACGAGTATTTGCCGTTGCTAGTACCTGTGCAGGAGGACAAAGATCTGGTTCATCAAGTCGCTTGTGATCTCTGCTTTACTCTATGGTTGTGGGACATAGACAATAAATAGCGACTTGAAGAAGCGAATCAATGCCTTTGGTAATAAGTGTCTTCACAGACTCATGGGGTATCGCTGGGATGATTATGTGTCAAATCAGCGATTGCACTATGAGACTGAATCGAGGCCTATTACCTGCATGGTCCATCAGCACCAACTTCGGCTGTATGGGCATGTGGCACGCTAACCTAAAACTGATCCTTACCACTGGGTTGTATCTGTAAGAGACAATCCGGATAGGAGGAGGCCAAGGAGGAGGCCTACAAAGCTCGTTCGTGGCTTGGGCAAGTTGATGTATCCTGTCGAGAGTTGCTTCGTTTGGGAAGGGAGCCTGCATGGTGACTCTCACATGGTGACCCCCGGGAGTGCCGCCGTACGGTGGGCAAAAAGACGCGACTTCCGGCGTATGCCCCCAATGATTTTTTTTTTTTTTTACATCTTGTCCTATAGTGCCTGTAGGCAATTACCTCCAGGGATTGGATGGTAGGCCCTGGAGGTTCACTTGAGGGCTGTGATGGTTGACCCTCGCCCATGTTGGCACAGGCAGGATCTTTATTATAGTGATTAGAGGCTTATGCTGCTCCTCTGTATTTACCTAGTTGTATTCATCTAGTTGTGCTATACAGGGCCTGAGCTACACTCGTGTGGACCCGTCTCCGTATCTATATTATTCCAGTCTTTCTTTCAACTGGTGCACATTATTTGCCGATATCACCTCCTCATTTATTCCATTCCAAACTTCTACATTTCTGCGAGGGAAGCTATACTTCTTTATGTTGTTCAGGCATCTCCTTTTTCCTTCTTTTTTTTATATCCTCAGGTGTATTGACCTATTTGCTTCTGAGTCAGTAGTCTCTCATAGTATTTTTCTTCCATCTTAGTTATCAGTATAAAAATTGTTATTAAGTCGCATCTGTCTCATCTTTGTTTAAATATTGGTAATTTTATTTCTTTCAACCTTTCCTCATAAGTAAGCTCTGGTACCATCTTTGTTGCCATTCTCTGTATCCTCGTAAAAATGTTCACATGCTTCTATTTATATGGGGCCATACAATGGCAGCATATATATATATATATATATATATATATATATATATATATATATATATATATATATATATATATATATATATATATATACTGTCGGACCCCGCCGAACACGAGTTCGCCCTGCACGAAACTCGCACTTACACGAATAGGTAAAATATCCCATGACTTGCCGAACACGAGTTTTACTCGCGATAACACGAATTGAATTTCCCGGCGGATGTTGTCGATGCTGTCGGCGGCCATTTTGCCGGGGACAGCCTGGGCACGCTCAGCCTGGGCCGCCAGAGCTGCTACACGTAGTCTTTCTCTCTCTTGCTCGTGCTGCTGTTGCCTCACGTCGTGCTGCTCCTGCTGGCCATGTCTTCCAAGCTTTCGGCTCCACCTACTCCAGGGTCAAGCGAGAAGAAGAGGAAAGTGTTGTCCCTAGCGGAAGATGGATGTGCTTGCTGTGATTGATAGTGGCCTAGGCTGGTCTGCTACGGGCAGAAGTTTGGCCTGCATGAGGCCACTGTTCGTACCATCTGGAAGACCCGTGAAAAATAAGACAAAGCGTGCGAGAGAGTGCTGATGTCTCTAGCAAGGTGGCTTCTGTGAGCCGACGTGACCCGCTGCTAGAGAAGATGGAGAAAATACTGAACAGGTGAGTTAATGATTTTTCATATAAATAAAGTTTATGTTATTGTGTGTGTTGCTACATGTGGTGTGCTAACAGGTGCTCGGGTGGTGTGTAAGGGTGTTTACAAGTGAGTTATTATTTATTCATATGAATAAAGTATGTTTATTTACCCTATGTTACTACGTATATTACTACGGGTGTACGGGTGTACGGGTGTGTGTGTGTGTGTGTGTGTGTGTGTGTGTGTTGTGCTACGTGCAGGTGTGTTAACAGGTGCTGCGGTGGTGTGGGCTGTGTTGAGGCATGTGTGTGTGTGTGTGTGTGTGTGTGTCGTGCTACGTGCAGGTGTGTTAACAGGTGCTGCGGGGTGGGGCTGTGTTGAGGCGTGTGTGTGTGTGTGTGTGTGTGTGTGTGTGTGTGTGTGTGTGTGTGTTGTGTGTGTGTGTGTGTGGTGGTGACTACGTGCAGGTGTGTTTAGCATGCATGCATGTGTGTGTGGTGTGTTGAGGCATACCGTTGTACAGTACCATTGTATTTACGCATTGTTTTTTTTCTTGTCATTTACGCATAACAGGTGGATATCAGAGCAAGTGGACCAGCGGAAAGCAACGTGGATGGCGTAGCCATCAAGAAAAGGCGAGGAGCATCTACGACCACCTAGCAGAGAAGGAGCCTTCTGGATCCTCCCCTGCCCCCGGGTTTATTGCCAGCCATGGGTGGTTTCCATAGATTCAAGCAGCGTTTTAGCCTGCACAACATTGCTCGCACAGGTAAAAAACATTCAATATATTTTCACACTTCTATCTATCTAATATTGACTCGTGCTATATTCCCGTAATGAAGAGCATTAAATATTTTTTCACACTTCTATCTATCTATCTATTGACTTGCCATATTCCCATAATGAAAAGGTTTTTTTTCTTCGTTTTTTTTCACAGGTGAGAGTGGGTCAGCTGATAAGGAGGGCGCAGGCATACCTCAGCACCTTCAAGTCCCTGATTGAAGACAGTGACTACCTACCTGAGCAGGTGTTCAACGCGGACGAAACTGGCCTATTTTACAAGAAAATGGGCATAGGACTTACATCCACAAGGAAGTCAAGAAGTTACCAGGATTCAAGGCATTTAAGGACCGTCTGACACATGCTGTTTGTGGGGAATGCTGCCAGGGGACTGCACAGATTAAACCGCTCCTTGTGTATCGTGCTGCCAACCCACGTGCTCTGAAGGGACTCAACAAGCGTTTTCTGTCAGTGGTATGGAAATCAAACAAGAAGGCATGGTGACAGCGAAGGTGTTTGAGGGAGTGGTTCCACGAACATTTTGTGCCAGAAGTGCAGCTCTACATGTCCAAGAAAAATCTGGCATTTAAGGCAGTTCTGCTAGTGGATAATGCTGGTGGACACACTTCACAGGCACTTAACCTGGACCATCCGAATGTGTGCGTTTCCTACCTTCCCCCAAGACAACTTCCCTGTTGCAACCGATGGACATGGGTGTGATCAAGACATTCAAGTGCAACTACCAGAGGGCTGTGTACAGAGAAGCACTCAAGAGGATGGAAGACGACAGCACGATGACTCTCATGGACTTCTGGAAGCAGTACAACATCCGACATGCTCTTTTGACCATCAAGCAGGCATGGGATGAAGTGAAGCCAAGCACCCTTAATGCCTGTTGGTATGCACTCTGGCCTGAGTGTGTCAACGACTTCAATGGGTTCCCTGCAGTCACTCAGCAAATGAAGGACATTGTAGACCTGGCACACACTGTTGGGGGTGAAGGCTTCTCTGACATGACTGAGGAGGATGTGGCAGAACTCATTGACTCCCATGGAGCAGAGCCTTCAGTGGAAGAGATTATCCAGATGAATGAGGATGACCAAGCAGGTGATGATGCTGATGAGATGACGACACAGAGACAAAGGCCTGTGTTTACCATCATGAAATTGAGAAACTTGCTGAGGGAAGCAGATAACTTGACAGAGCTCTTCACTGACCAACCCATACAGGAGAGGAGCATCAAGTTCAAGAGAGTTGTGGATGAAGGCCTTATACCCTACAAGGAAACTTTAAGGAGCATGGAGGCCTCTGCTTGCCAAAGCCCATCACAGCTTTCTTCAAACCATCTCCACCAGCACACCAGCCAAGAAGCATTCTACACCTGCTACACCTCCTGTTACTACACCAGCCAGGCAGCCTGTTACTCCTGCTACAACCAGATAATACTACCTCATCAATGTCACCTGTCTCTCCCATCCCATTATGTGGCTTTGATGATCCAGATGATACAGACAGTGAGTGATCTCCACCCAGCACACCAGCCATGCCTCCTGCTACACCAGCCAAGCAGCCTGTTACTCTATTTTTTTTATAGTTAATGAAAACCATTTTCTAGTTTTTAAGGTATTTTTTATTATTAATAAAAAATATTAATTGTAATAACAGTTTGTTTCCTTCATCTTATTCACCCAAAAATAGTAGTAAACATTTTTTTTACCCCCTCCAAAAATGAGGGTCTGGGAAATAACCTATTTTTTTACTTATAAAAAAAAAGTGAAATTTTTTTTGGACCCCCCAAAAAGTGATGGTCTGGGAACGTAACCCCAATTTTCCTATTGAACCTGTTATTCGCCGAACACGAATTTTGCCGTGCACGACGGGGTCAGACCGTAACTGTCGTGTTCGGCGGGTCCGACAGTATATATATATATATATATATATATATATATATATATATATAATATATATTATATAATATATATTTTATATATATTATATATATATATATCTATATATATATATACATATATATACATATATACACACTGCATCCTCATACAACACAGATATAAAACCGTGTTGGGCGACACGGCACGCAGAGTTGTACAAAATCGTGTTGTGCTAATCATAGAGACCCATGTTATAATGTACTTATGGTGGACACCTCCGAATTTTTTTACTTCTTCCCCCATATGAACACATTATAATACATACATTGCCTTTGCAATAATCTATATATAGTAAACATACAGTCTTCCTAGTCCGTTTCCTTAACTCTAATGGGTGGAGAAAGTTTGGAAGAAATTTCTAAGAAAAAGAAAAAATATATACAAATTTTCTACCGGTAGTAAAATCAGTAGTAAAATCTACCGATTTTCTCGGTAGGCGGTGGTCTTTCTGCTGCTCTGTTCCCATGTTCTTTGGCGTATTATACAACTTTTAGCTTGTATGTGATAGTATGTATTAGTAAATCGTGTTAATGAATTTCGCCATGGGTGATTATTTCCAGGACTCATAAGAGCTTGTGATATGTGTGACAGCCTAGTGGTAAAGGATACATCAACACTACGGTAGAAGACGATAGCTGGCGCTGTTGGCGGCGCCAACCATGTTGGTGGTAGGGAAAGAAAGGGCTACAGAGTGCCATAGAAGGAAGATATGTGTCAAGCTCGAGCTTGAGCTTGACAGACGACCTACAAAGTGATCCTAAGCAGAAGAGGGCACAAGAAGAAGAAGCCAATCTGCTGAGCCTCCAGAGGCAGAACGTAAACATTACATCGTGAAGACAGATTAGAACAATCAATCAATCATTGGGGGCATACGCCGGTGGGTGCGTCGCCTCGCCCACCCTACGACACCACTCCCGGGGGTCACCACGCGCGAGTTCCCATGCAGGCTCCTTTCCCATACCAAGCAGCTCTCGACAAGAAACATCAACTTGCCCCAGCCACGAGCCTTGTGGGCACCCCCTTGGCCTCCTCCACGTCGGATTGTCTCTTACAGATACAACCCGATGGGAAGGATCGGTTTCAGGGTAGCGTGCCACATGCCTATATAGCCGAAGTTGGCGCTGACGGACTATGCAGGTAATAGGCCTCGATTCAGTCTCACAGTGCAATCGCTGATTTGACACGTAATCATCCCAGCGATACCCCATGATTCTGCGAAGACACCTATTACCAAAGGCATTGATTCGTCTCTTCAAGTCACTATTTAGTGTCCATGTCTCACAACCATAGAGTAAGACAGGGATCACAAGCGACTTGAAGATCCGGATCTTTGTCCTTCTGCACAGGTACCGACAACGCCAAATACTCCCGCTGAGCGAGTCCATAACACCGTGGGCTATGCCAATCCGTCGTAAGACTTCTTGACGTGACCCGCCGTCATTATGGACTGCGCTACCAAGGTATGTAAAACTTTCCAAGATCTCAATGTCCTCGCCACACGCATGAACAGACTGTACTGCTTCATCTAGTAAGTCTCCAAACACCTGGACCTTGGTCTTGAGCCAGGAGACCTCTAGTCCCAAAGGCTTTGCCTCCTTGTGCAGCGCCTCGAGAGCCATCACCATGACCTCCAGCGACTCAGCAAAGATTACTGCATCATCGGCAAAAACAAGATCAGTGATCTTGGTGTTGCCGACGGATGCTCCACAATCACTTTGATCTACAACCTTGTCCAATACCCAGTCCATAGAAGCGTTGAAAAGTGATGGGGCAAGGACGCACCCTTGCCTCACTCCTGTATTCACAGGGAAGAAGCTGGATACACCTGCCCCACACTTCACAGCACTCTCAGTCCCAGAATACAGACCAGTTATCAAACCAATAGTCCTTGCAGGAATCCCTCGAGGTCGCAGAAGATCCCAAAGTGACTCACGATGCACTGAGTCAAATGCCTTAGAACATAAGAACATAAGAAAATAAGGAAGCTACAAGCAGGCGAGGCCTACACGTGGTAGTTCCTGTCACCTAACACTACCTACATCCACCTTTTATCCCCATCCATGAACCTATCCAGCCCCTCTTTAAAGCTCCCTAATGACTCCGCACTAACTACCTGTCTACTGAGACCATTCCATTCATTCACCACCCTATTTGTGAACCAGTTTTTCCCTATTTCCTTTCTAAATCTACACTTTTCCAGCTTGGATCCGTTACTTCTTGTTCTACCCTGGTTAAAAGCCGTAAGAACTTTTCCTACCTCTCCTTTATTAAATCCCTTTATCCACTTAAAAACTTCTATCAGATCGCCCCTTACTCTGCGTCTCTCGAGTGAGTGTAATCTTAATAACTTCAATCTCTTCTCATAACTAAAGTTACGCATCCCTTGTATCATTTTGGTCATCCTTCTCTGCACTGTTTCTAACAAGGCTATATCCATCCTGTAATATGGAGACCAAAACTGAACCGCATAGTCTAGGTGAGGCCTGACTAGAGCCAGATAAAGCTTTAGAATAACTTCCGCACTTCTACTTTTAACACTTCTGGTAATGAATCCTAATACTCTATTAGCTCTATTTCTGGCCTCAATATATTGTTTCCTAGGTCGGAGTTCTGGGCTCACCCTCACTCCAAGATCTTTTTCATCTTCTGATCTTTTCAGCGATACATTGCTTATGGTGTATCTATTACCAGATCTAGGGTGTATCAGATTAGTTGATTTGAATGTCTTATGGTATTAGAAATACTTGTAACAGGTAAGTACTGAGGTACTGAGTACTGAAGAAGTACTCAAGTTGCGTTTTGTGCAGCACACAACCGTGCAGTGCGGGTAAGGGCGGAATTGCCTTGATTTCAGATCTGTAGATCGTGTTGAATGAATACGAATAGTGTTGTGTGGATGAAGTGGGTTGCTGAGACCCCCACTGTGTTGTACAAAAATATTGTTGTACGAACCCGTGTTGTACGAGGATGCAGTGTATATATATATATATATATATATATATATATATATATATATATTATATATATTATACTAATATAATATATAATATATATATATATATATATATATTGAGGTTGGTATGGAAATTATAGTTTTGTGCCAGACTATCAAATGCTTTTGATATGTCAAGGGCAACATTTATATATATATATATATATATATATATATTTATATATATTTATATACAGTCAAACCTCGATATAACGGACTAAAGGGGGGGGAGGAGTGGTCCGTTAAAGTCGATTGTCCGTTAGAGCGAGGGTATTTTCCCAAGGGTGGAAAAATATAGGTAAAACACAGGAAAATTTGTGCAATAAATTAGAAATAGTCAAACCTCGATGTAACGGACTTCGGATATAACGGACTCCATTTGCATGCCTTTTTTTTTTTTTTTTTTTTTTTTTTGCATATTTGACCGTTTATCGCCGCTCGAATTGTCAACTCAACATTATTGTATTATTTTCTCATTTTACTTTGGAATGCTTGGGTTTTAAGGAGTTTTGGTGTATCACATTTTAAGATATAACATTATAAGGAAGGAGCCTGTGTTGCTAGTGATTTAGTGGTACACGTAGGTGTGTATTGTTTAAAATAGTGACTATTAGTGTTATGGCGTGGCCGCTGCTACGTCTCCCTGTCACCTCAACACCCTAAATCACCCTTATCTAAGGCGACACGCAGTGCTACAGTGACCTAAATAGTGACACGTGTATAGAACTGCACTTCACAACCATATAATATATATAATAATGAGCATTAGTGATGATAATAAGCAATACCTTTGGAAGGCACGGCTGAATCTGGCTCGTAGTAATTTGTTTACCTTTCACTAGAGCTTGAGCTTGACTAGCTACACGGTCTGGTTGTGTTTGTGATTATTTCTCATTTATTTCACGTGTAGGAGCGGACCAAATTCAGCATGTAGTGCCAGTCACTGTTTACCTCCCAACATAGCTGCACAGTCTGGTTGTGTTTGTGATTATTTCTCATTTATTTCACAATTTTTCCGTTTTTTTCATATATTTTTCCACCCTTGTGAAAATACCCTCGCTATAACGGACAATCGGCTTTAACGGACCACTCCTCCCCCCCTTTAGTCCGTTATATCGAGGTTTGACTGTAATCACAAACACATGCAGACCGTGTAGCTATGTTGGGAGATAAACAGTGACTGGGGCTAAATGCTGGATTTGGTATGCTCCTGCACGCTGTGTAATAAATGAGAATTAATCACAAACACAACCAGACCGTGTAGCTATGTTGGAAGGTAAACAGTGACTGGCGCTACATAGCTAGCTCGCCCACGACTGTACGGGAGTGGTATCAGGAGAGGTAGTAAGTCTCCAGGCTCGCTCATTACTGCTTGGTATGCTATAAAATACCATTATTCTAGGTGAATGTAGACATATAATCACATTTTAATGGCTATTATTCATACATATGAGTAAATAGATAAAAATACAAGCAAGTCATCCACGCCTGGCAGCGCAGCGCGGCCACGGCGGCAGCAGTGTTGTCGTTAAGACATAATTATAAGACACAAGTTACCCATGTACACATGATGACATGATCCTTTCCTATCCTTACTTGCATCAAAATTGAATTTCACAGCATATTCTCTGAGTTTGTCCTTAGCCATGCGAATATCACTCACTGTTTGTTTCTTTACACCATACTCGACACACACCCGGGCGACAGAAACACCAGACTCCACCTTCTTAATGAGTTCTAATTTCTCTGCAATACTTAGATTCACACGCTTTCTTTTGTCACTTCCCTTCTGTTTCGATGCCATAATGACTTCACTGCACTGAACATTGTGAACAAGTCTATATAAGCATATAAAACAACGGAAAACAGGCAGAAACAGCTTAAACTGAGCTTGTAAACAAGTGTTCCGACTGTCATATATGTACCACGCGCTCCGACTGGCGGATACTTGTGTAGAGGTGTCATCACATTAGCTCCCTTTCCGTCGATCTCAGGCGACGAGTCTGACGAGTTCTGACGAGCCAACCATGAACGCATCCATGCACATTTTTAGCTAGTTATGCTTGTCAACAATTGACAATATACATAAGTAAGTGTATAGTAGCGATAGCCTGCCTGGGTGTCGGAGCCATGTTTGTTTACATTCGACATGCAAATAGTGCAGACGAACAGCTGTGTGTGTGTGACGCTGTGCAGTCTCCCGGGGTAGAAGCTTCAGCTAACACTAGAGGAGAGGACGAGGAGGAGGAGAGGAGAGGAGAGGAGAGGAGAGGACCTACGAAGCGAAACTTAGGAGAAAGAGGTCACAAGAAGAAGTCAAGAAATTGTAATACGTACTAATATGCAATATTTTAACCCACATACACACCTTCTACAAATAAATCACTAGCAACACAGGCTCCTACCTTATATATCTTAAAGTAATCGTCCAGACCATTTCATCATTCCTGATTTGATGTAGAGAGTATAGCCATTATCGAGTATTTCAACAATATGCTGTCACTTTTTGCATCCAGTCAGCCGTTTTTTAATAATCCACAATCAAAATCTGTAAATTCCCCGAGCTTCGCAAACGCTGCTGGCAACTGGCAGACGATGCACCACAGGTCGGTGACGTAACAGAAGGAAGGCTCCTCTTCCCGCGCTGCTGTGTGTGTGTGTGGTAGTGTTTGTGTGTGTGTGTAGTAGTGTTTGTGTGTGTGTATTTACCTAGTTGTAACATACAGGAAAAGAGCTATGCTCGTACTGTCCCGTCTCCAAATCTACTATTGTCCAGCTTGCCTTTGAAGTCCTGAATACTTCTTGCATTAATCACTTTTGCATCAAGGTTGTTCCAGGCTTCTATGCTTCTATACGGGAAGCTGTATTTTTTTATATCCCTCTTGCATGTTGTCCTTTTCAATTTCTTCTCATGACCTCTTGTACTTCTATCGTCCCACACAAACATATCTTCTCTATCAATTTTTTCAAGACCCATTGATGCTCTATACACTGCTATAAAATCTCCCCTTTCTCTTCTTTTCTCAAGTGTTGGGAGTTTTAGTCTTGAAAGTCTTTCTTCATATGGTAAATCTCTCAGGCTTGGAGCCATTTTTGTGGCTGCTCTTTGTATTCTCTCAATCTTCCTTATATCCTTCTTTTTATGTGGTGACCAAATCACTGCCGCATATTCCAACCTTGGTCGAATCAGAGATGTTATCAATTTCTTGATCACCTCTTCATCCAGATATTTGAATGCCATTCTTATATTCCTCAGCAACTGATATGCATCTCCTGTGATCTTGTTTATATGCTTCTCAGGTGACAAATTGTCCTTAATCCATACTCCCAATCTTTTTCGATCTTTGTTTTGATTATCCATTCATTTCCCATCGAATACTTTCCTCTCTGTCTCTTTTTGCTACTGCCCATTTCCATCACTTTACACTTTTCGGCATTAAACTCCATTTCCCATATTTGACTCCATCTGAAAATCTTATCTAGATCCTTTTGTAAATCCTCACAGTCCTCTTTACTTTCTACTTTTCTTAGTAATTTAGCATCATCAGCGAATAAACTCATATAATTGTTTACTCCTTCTGTCATATCATTTACATAGACCAAGAACATCACTGGGGCCAATACTGATCCTTGAGGAACTCCACTTATCACACTGCACCATTCTGACTTTTGATCTTTTATTACTGTTCTCATCTCTCTGTTGCTCAAAAAGTCTTCCATCCACTTCAGCAAACCACCCTTCAATCCTCCTACATGTTCTAGCTTCCAGAGCAGTCTCTTATGAGGTACTTTGTCAAATGCCTTCTTTAGGTCCAAGTAAATGCAATCGACCCACCCCTCTCTTTCCTGTGTCACATCGATCACTCTCGAGTAAAAGCTTAATAAATTCGTTGTACATGACATTCCTCCTCTAAATCCAAACTGGCCACCTGCAAGTGTGTTTGTCTCTTCCAAATATTTCAACCATCTGTCCTTCACAATTTTTTCACACATTTTTGCCACTACACTTGTTAATGATACTGGTCTGTAATTTAGTGGTTCTTCTTTGTCACCTCCTTTGTGAATTGGCACAATATTTGCTCTTTTCCAATCAAGCGGGACTCTGCTCTCCATGAGTGAACTCTCAATTACACTATGTAATTTTCCTGCTAGTTGGTTACTGCACTCTTTCATTATCCAGTTCGACACTCCATTTGGACCCGGGGCTTTTCTCACATCTTGACTTTCCATTAGCCTTTTTACTTCTATTACGTCAACTTTTATGTCTTCCATTATATTTTCTTTTGCGATTATATTTTTCGTTTTAAATTCACTTTCTCTTGTAAATACAGTCTGTAAGCACTTATTCATTACCTCGGCCTGTTGTAATGCATCTTCATACACTATGCCTTCTACCTTCAGCTTATCTATTCCTTCCTTGTTTTTAATTTTTCCATTAATATATTTAATATATCTACAGAAAAGTTTCGGTTCATTCTTACATTTTTCTATTATATTCCTCTCATAGTTACTTTCTTCTTCTCTTCTGATTCTTACATATTCATTTCTAGTTATTTTGTACTTCTCCCAAAGGTTGCTGCCACCTTTTTTCCTCCAACTATTCCATGTGTGTGTGTAGTAGTGTTTGTGTGTGTGTGTGTGTGCGTAGTAGTGTTTGTGTGTAAAAGTGGTTAGTAGTGTTTGTGTGTGTGTAGTAGTGTTTGTGTGTGTATGTGTAGTAGTGTTTGTGTGTGTGTAGTAGTGTTTGTGTGTGTGTGTAGTAGTGTTTGTGTGTGTGTGTAGTAGTGTTTGTGTGTGTGTGTAGTAGTGTTTGTGTGTGTGTGTGTGTAGTAGTGTTTGTGTGTGTGTGTAGTAGTGTTTGTGTGTGTGTGTAGTAGTGTTTGTGTGTGTAGTAGTGCTTGTGTGTGTGTGTGTAGTAGTGTTTGTGTGTGTGTGTGTAGTAGTGTTTGTGTGTGTGTGTGTATAGTAGTGTTTGTGTGTGTGTGTAGTAGTGTTTGTGTGTGTGTGTAGTAGTGTTTGTGTGTGTGCGTAGTAGTGTTTGTGTGTGTGTGTAGTAGTGTTTGTGTGTGTGTGTAGTAGTGTTTGTGTGTGTGTGTAGTAGTGTTTGTGTGTGTGTGTGTAGTAGTGTTTGTGTGTGTGTGTAGTAGTGCTTGTGTGTGTGTAGTAGTGTTTGTGTGTGTGTGTAGTAGTGTTTGTGTGCGTGTGTAGTAGTGTTTGTGTGTGTGTGTAGTAGTGTTTGTGTGTGTGTAGTAGTGTTTGTGTGTGTGTGTGTAGTAGTGTTTGTGTGTGTGTAGTAGTGTTTGTGTGTGTAGTAGTGTTTGTGTGTGTAGAAGTGTTTGTGTGTGTAGTAGTGTTGAGCCTCAGCAGGCTCCGCTAACACCTGTTCATCCACCTCGTACTCTGGCTCAAACATATAGGGTTGGGCTCCCATCACGTTCTGATGTTCGTTTTCCTCATATACGCGAGCAGCGTCATTTAGTTCGGTCTCAGATTGAGCATCGTACTCTAGATCTATCACAGCGACAGATTCACTGTCTGACACCGAAGTACAATCACTCATCATAACATTTGCCGACAGGTCTCACAGAGGCAGACGAGTGTTGTTTACATTGGAGCGTTCCTCTCGCAATGTCATCAATAACATGCGTAGCCCTGTTGGAGGGAAGAAAAAAAAATTCGCGCGCTTTTTACAAAAGTCGTATTTTTACGGAAATAAGGCCTGGAAATCAATTATTTTTGGTGGATTAGGTGTTTTGAATTCAACATAATAAGGCAAAAATAAATTGGGTCTGGACGATTACTTTAATATCTGATACATTAAAACTCCTTAAAACCCTAGCATTCCAAAATAAAACGAAAAAAATTATGTCGAGTTGACCAGGGATGTCACAAAAAAAGAAAAAAAACTCTGAAATAAAATAATAGGGCGACCAACTCATCCGAGCGCAGCGAGGCTGACCGATTGTAGCGAGGGAGCCTCCCAGCTGGGGGTTTGGGATTTTTTCCCGATCAAAAAAAAAAAGTACAAAAAATCCGATTTTTTGTAAATTTCATGCTCTGCGAGAGCTTCTGAGAGGTCCTTGGTTATACCATAGACCACTGTATACCTGGACTGTTCACGCGACAATTTTTTTAAATTACAAGCTGCATAGCGGCCTGCGGCCCGCCCGACAAAGAGATGTACAGGAAAACCTCGTTTATCCGGCACCCTCGGGGGGGGGAGCGCATGCCGGATAACTCATTTTGCCGTTGTTTTGAGAGTTACTCTTATGGAATCGCCCAAAATCCCTTTTTTTTTATTTTTTTATTTTTTTTATTTTTATTTATTATTATACATCAAAGGAACTGGCCAATGGCACAACAAAAATGGGTAACACAAAGCCCGCTTAGTTGCCAGTCCCTATAAAGAAGACAGTAAGAGAATAAAATAAAAAAGAGGGGTGAGCCAGTTTAGTTCGGGAGGTGTCTTGTTACTCTTCTTTTGAAAAGATGTAAGTCATAGGAAAGTGGAAAACTAGAAACAGGAAGAGAGTTCCAGAGTTTACCAGTGAAAGGGATGAAAGGGTTGCCAGCCCTGCTTACCCCGCCAAATTTGAACTAAATGTCTGCCGATTTTCTCAGTTTTTGAAATAATGATACCTAATTAATGCCTGGGTTATCCTGCTGAGTGCCCCTTTCTACCCCGCACTCCTCGTCAGGATGGACAAGCTAGTCCTCGTGTCGCACGCCAGCAGCACGAACACTCTCCTCTCTTTTTTCACAGGATCTCTCTGACGAGCTCAAGCTAGCCCGTGGTCCTCCCTGCTGGAGGCCCGGAGAAAAGAAGGGGAAAAAAAAAAAAAAAAAAAAAAAAAAAAAAAAAAAAAAAAAAGCCTGGGTCGATTAGTGCCGTTGTTTTAAATGCCGGTTAAATGAGGTTCTCCTGTAGTGGTCTATGGACTATCATATAGACTGGTTTATCAGTATATATGATATATTGTAATCTTCGTAAATGTTTGTTCTATAATATTATCAAATAAAAAGCAGTAAAACACGCTAAAGAAATGCCATTACGAGACTATGAGGAAATATACATGAACTTAATATTCACTTAACTCTTCGCCATTTAAAGCTTTGCGAGTCAACTTTTATCATGAAGGGTATCAATAGAAGCGCAATTTGATTAGCTTTCCATTGCTATATTTCGTT